>JBBPCX010031784.1:7500-16051 GCA_037974365.1 Hydrocynus forskahlii | reverse complement strand
AGAGAGAGAGAGAGAGAGAGAGAGAGAGAGAGAGAGAGAGAGAGAGAGAGAGAGAGAGAGAGAGAGAGAGAGAATGGGAGTGAGAGAGAGAGGATAAAGCGGATACGGGTCGATTCAGATGCTGGGGTCTGGGTAAAGACGCTGTTAGGGGCAACAGCTGGGCCTCCAGTACAGACCAATCAGAAAGTAGAAAACAATACCCGTCTCACACCTGCTGGGGGATATGTGTCGATGGGAGGGGGGTGATCAGTGTGGGGGGAGGGGGAGGACAGGGGGGGAGAAATTGAGACAAAGACAGGAGGAGAAAGTCTTAATCTTTCACTGTCAGTTTGATGATGCTTATAACATAATGAGAGAGAGAGAGGTAAAGAGAGAGGGATGGCAGTTAAGCAGTTTGAAATGAATTGATAGAATGAGAAGAGAGAAAGGGATAAAGAGAGATAATCTTTTTCTGTTTCTCCATGCCCCCTTCTCTCTCTCTCCTGATTAGAGGTAATGATGTGATTTATTGGTTTTATTGGTTTATAATGTTTCTCTCTGTGGTCAATTAGACTGGAGTTTATTATTAAATTGGAACCAAACTCATCACTTCATCACTCTATTACATAACACACCCAGAGAGAGAGAGAGAGAGAGAGAGAGAGAGAGAGAGAGAGAGACCAAAGGAAGGAGAGGAAAAGAGAGAAATAGAGGGAGAAAAGGGGTCAGTGTTAAATCTGTACTGTACAGTGTGTTAAAGGTTGTATGCAAATGAGCCTCAAACCTATCACAGTATTTGTTTGGTGTTTACATTTAGAAACATACTTAATATAAGTAGTATATTAAAAATTTTTTATTGTATTAAAAAAAATACAGTAACTAAATGTAAAGCTTAAAATAATATAGTAAATACATATTTTAAATATAAATATAGTATTTTTTGTCATAATATCACTTTTAATGTTACCTAGTAAATCTGATGACATTACAAGGCTAAGGCCTTGCGGTGGCAACGTGTGACACTTGTACAGGGGTTTATAAATGGGATTAGAAAATAATGACAGACTAAATAGGCTTTGTTTTAATTACACTAACGACACTGGGGATCAGGATTAGTGTGTGTGTGTGTGTGTGTGTGTGTTTGTGTGTGTGTTTGTGAGAGAGTGTGTGCGCGTGTGAGAGAGAGAGTCAAAGCCTTACTGAAATTCCCAACTGTGTCTTAGTGTTGGACACTTAATGGTCCATTTGATGTCCCAGTAGGAAATTTGAACTGGAAGTTGGATTTCCAAATGAAAAAGTTGCCTTATTGACCACGAACCTCAGAATCCAGGCTGTCTGTCATTCAATCAGAACAAAGCACATCTAACTTAAGGCCTGAACCAGTGAAGAAACAGGTGCAAATGATTCCAGATGATCAGGTGGTGATCAGTATACTGGTGGTGCTGAATGCTGAGTGGCTGAAACTCCTTTATCTAGGCTCCTTGTATAGATAGGCACTTTGTAGCCTGTCACAGTAAAACATTTGTTCCTATTTCTTTAATTTAAAATACTCAGTATGCCAAAGATAGTAAAGTTTAACAGGCACGAAGTAGTATTTGCACAAAAAAGGTAATATAAATCTAAATAGAAAGAAATAAAGACTTGGAAATGGATATATGTATGATATGATTGGTTGTGGCAAAGGTCAGTTGGACCACAGAACCTGAGATTCTCCAAACTGCAGGGTTTAGTGAGTATGTGCTGTAAAACACCTGTTCCAGCTCATAAAGGGCATTGTAAAGATACAGAAACAGCAGTTCTGGATGTGACTGGGGTTGGTATATGAGTGGGGTGCCTAAATCTTATCTATAGCTGCATGAAATGGACAGAATATTTTGATTCCTTAGAAGATAATCAAAGGGAAGATAATAGATAATACCTTGGAAGATAATAAGGGCCCAAATAAATTCGAAAGGCTTAAAGTCTGTAAATATTGTTTATGGTGCATTTACTTCTCCTGTCCTTACAGTCCGTATATGGACTATAAGCTACAAAAACAGCCCATTTTCTAATCATAGTTGTTTTGTGACCACACCACATTTAAATATACCTCCTTATTCTGTCTACAGCAGTTTAGCCCCACTAGACTGATTGTTTCACTAACTGAAGTTGTGTTATTTTTCCTCTGTTGTGTTCGCTGAACTGCGCTGCAACTTTTCCACACAAGCCAGAGGGCCTGTGTGTATGCGTGTGTGTGTGTGTTATTACTGTTAACCCCTGACCCCCATACTGCTCCAGTCTGTCTCCTTTACTAGCTTAGCCAAGGACTCCATTATTCTTTTTTACACACACATTAGCTACTAAGTTTTTTTTGTACATAAATCCTTTTTTTGGATCTAATGGGTGATTTCTTGGTTGTTGGACACAGAACGTTGTCTCCATAATCAGCCTTTTACATTTGCTTATCATTCACGCCATTCAGGCGGGTGTGAAAGCGCAGAGCGTTTCCATGCGTGTCGTTATTTTAGCATTAGCCTTCGCACGGGATGGAAGCTGCCCTGAATATTCAAACAGTTTTTGTTTGGAATTGGCGTCCGTTTCCTTGCACACACACACACACACACATCAGCCAGTCATTTCACACACGCCTGAATAGTTACTGTTAATGTGTGTGTGAGAGAGAGGGGTGCCCCCCACCGTTAGCCTACACTAGCGCTCCGTGGAGAACGCTGGTTGTTCTCCTTGTCTTCTGGGTGCGTTCTGCTTGGAGACGGAAAGTCTGGAATTCACTCAGTTGACGTTTTTGGATTATCTGAAAGTTCACTGGGGTCTTTTTATTTGTTCGTTTTATTTGTATGTTTTGTTAGTATAGCTTCAGAGAAATATGGCGTACGAAACATCCTTTTGTATTTAACTGGTTATGAGTCATGTTCTGAGAGGAATATGCTTTTAATAACAAACCATTTATAAAATCTCAAAATTGTCTATTAAGTAAGTCGCTTGCAGGCTGGAACTGGCTTGGCAGTTTGGCTATTTTGTTTTTTTTCCATGGGAACATCCCGATATCTTTACCAAAGACTAAATAATGTGTGCTCATGCCTGTAGCTGCGGAGGAGGAGAGCAAATGAAAAGGACTATATTAGCTACTAAGATAACTTTGCGCCTTGGCGGCTAACGCAGTTTCAGAGAGTAACCCTGTCAAATCTGTCAAATGTGTTGCTATGGCAACATTAAAAAAAAAAAATAGGACATTTAAGGTTTGTGAAGAATGACTTTTTTTTTTTTAAAACAGCCCTTTGAAAAACATTTTTTGTGATTTTTTTTCTTATTTTTAAAATTTTTAAATTAGATGTTAAGATGTTGTTTTATATAAACAAATGCACATATACACAGACACACTCAATTAATCACAGAAAAATGACGTGTAAAAAAAAATGTATCGCACCACGTGACTTTAACCCGGTCCAGTGTTCTGTCGAAACATGCTACCCATCGAGATGTGCATGTGCAGTTCCACATTATGGGAATCAGTGCCACGCTCATAAATCTGTTCTGCCTTGGGACACTGACAGCTGTAGAAGCTTCAAGGGAGCTTTTTTCCACAGGGTAGCATGAATGTTTATTAAAATATATCTTTAAATACAATATATTTTTGTCCGATTATGCATATTATTTGTCTACTTCTCATCATTATCAGTGTTATAAACTGACTGGATGAACTGTATAAACTTAAAGGTAGCATTTTTCGACGGGGTAGCGTGAATCGATAGACACCCCTAATATTTATATTCATATATACATGTGCATTTATTATTTATTTTGTCAGTTTGACATTAGCGTGGTAAATGTTGGGGGTCGGTTTGAGTGTTCTGTGAAAAGCTGGTTCTGCTGTCTGACCTGCACACCTGCGTCATTCATTTTAACATTACAGCACATAAAGAAGTGAGATTTAAAGGAGTGCATTTCACTTTGTGTGTTTTTTCTCATTTTTTTCTAGAGATCTCTGTTAAATTCAGATCAGTTTGGCATTTTTCATTCTTAATTCAATCTTTTTAATGCTGAGTGCCCTGCGAGAAGAGAAACGGAGGGAGAGGGGAAGAGAGAGGCATTAGTGTTCACCCCCCGCAGTAATCTAATCTGTGGGGGTCCGTGCGGCCCGCCACCTCTCCAGGGAAACCAGGGTCAGTTTGCTCTCAGAGATTTAAACTTTTATGAGCTTTAGTGTGGTTATTCTTCTTGTCTTTTAAACACCGTTTACTTCTAATTCATCATCACTGGAGAGCTGAGCAGGCTGACAGGCACTAACTGTGAAAGACTCTAACTACAAACTAACAGACGCTAACTCCAAGCCAACAGAAGCTAACTGCAAGCTAACAGACACTGCCAGATTATAATAAGAGCATAAGAACATAAATACATAAATAAGAAATGCAAAAATAAGAATGATGCACTGACACTAACAGATGGTGAATTTCACTTAACAACAGATTAAATGAATTTCACTTCACCACTTTTTGACTGTCACTGTCATGGCAACATTTAAACAGCTGTATTCCCTCGTTGGTTACATGCTAGAAGTACTTTTCTGTCTGAACATAGCTGAGTTGCACGAGTCGTACCTAGTATCACTTCACACATCCACCCCCAGTGCTGTAAATGCAGCCTGTGGCTAATGAGCGTGTAGCTACTGCAGTGCTGTTAGCTCACAGTAAGTCTAATACACCGTAATGAAGAAGTTCAGTTCATTTTTACAGCTCACTGTAAGTCATACGGTGTCCTAAACCACATCCACAAGTCTGATCTACCTGTCCTACCTCTTTTTTCTCATTCTTGCCTGTGTTCTCTTTCTTACACTCTCTTACGCTCTCTCTGTTTGTCATTTTTTCTTTCCTCTCTTCTCTTTCTCTCTCCATCTCTTTAATTTTTCACACACCCTGTTTTTCTGTCTTCTCTCACTTTCTCCTCTCTATCTTTCTCTCTTCTTCATTTACTTCATTTACTCTCTCTCTCTCTCTCATTTATACTCTGGGGGTCATTAGTCAGAGCCCCTGTTGGAATGTGAGAACGCAGTTTTCTTTTTTTCTTTTTTTCTCCCCCCTTTCCTCCCTCCAGTATCACCTCAGGTTCACTTTTTTCTCTTCTTTTCTTTCCAGTGTCATTTCATCCAGCAATCACTCTTCTCACCCTCTCTTGCCCTCTCGCTCTCTGAGTTTCTCACTCCCCCACAACTCTGTCCCCTGCCCCCATCTCTCTCTCTCTCTCGTCCCCCAAGACACACACACACACAGACACACACACACACACTGTGAAGTAAAGAATAGCTAAGAAAAAAATGCTTTGTTAAGCAGTGAGTTGTCATGGTGACCCCAGCGATGCTTGAGAAATGCTGATGGGTGGGGACCGTGTGTGTGTGTGTGTGTGTGTGTGTGTGTGTGTGTGTGTGTGTGTGTGTGTCTGTGTCTGTGTGCCTGTGTCTGGGGGGGGGCATCTTCTTTTGTGCAGTGTAAGGGGGGGGGGAGGGACTGGAGGCCTTTCAGCAATCTAGCTTATCTGTAGATTAAAGAGAAAGTTCATCCAAACTCAGATTTAACTACATAATACACAACTACACAACATGCAGCACAATGAGAGGACTACGCACGCTACACAGCTGCACACACCGCACAATTATACACTAGTACACACATCAAACAACTACATAACTATATGAATTACACACAATGTACAACCACACAAGGACACACCAGACACCAACACACACACACACACACCACATAACTACATAGCTACACAAATACACAGTGCACAACTACACACACTAAACTACAGATACTCATATCTATGAACAAGTACAAACACGAAATAATTACAGACATGAATACACACGATGCATTACTACACAAAGAAATACACCTCCCAAATACACACACAGATACACCCCACCACACAACTATGTGACTATACAACTACCTACAACCACACTGTACTACACAGCTACACACAAGCTACACAACTACACACAAGATGCACACACGCTACAAAACTGTACACAAATACATGCAAAGGCCTAAATCATCTCACAGTCTCCTCAGAGCGTGTGGAGGTGTTCAGTGTCTCTAACAGACTCACTTCTGTGGTTTCTGATCCTTTATGACTCAATGTTGTTGCTATAAGCTTCCACCACCTGTTAGCTGGATTCGATTCAGCACCAAAGAATAAATATCAAAAACCAAACACATCCTGGGTTATCAACTACATTACTGTGTGTGTGTGTGTGTGTGTGTGTGTGTGTGTGTTTGAACTATCACTTTAATGATCAGGATTGATACAGAGTAAAATAGTAAGGATCAGTGTCATACACACACACACACACACACACTACACACACACACACTACACACATTACACAACTACACGCTATCTATGTATCTATCTATCAGTGCACAACTGCATGACTACAATGAAACACAGCCATACACAAGTATACACACAACACAACAACATGTAAACACATAACACAACTATAAGACTACATGACTTTGCAACTACACACACACACACACACACACACACTCTGATGGGAAGCTCCTGTTGTCTTGTTATGTAAAGAGTATGTACCATATGACACCTGTGTGTGATATTTGTTGAGGGGTGTATGTGCTCAGTTGCGTGTGTGTGTGTGTGTATTGTGGAGTGTGAACTATTGGATTTCCTGCCTTTGGCTCTTCCCACAATAGTGGTGTCTCTGCTCTGTTGATCTGGATGGGTAGGATATGACATCATCTGTGTGTGAGAGGGAGAAAGAGAATGTGTATGTGTGTGTATGTGTGTGTGTTTGAGTGTGTGTGTGTGAGGGATTAGAGGTGTGGATGCCCATGCTGTGTGTGTGTGGTATATGAGTACTTTCTGCTGTAATGGTACTTTTTTAAAGTACTATAAAAATAAAGGATTTCTGTTTTTACTTTATTTCCAATAAACCTACTTTAAAAGTTTTGAAGAACTGTTCCTCAAGATTACATTAAAACTACAAGAAAGTCTGGATTTTTGGATGAAGAAATGAGGGAGACTTTTTCACTTTGCTGTAGTTTTATGTAATAAAAAAGATTTGAAACCCACTAAGATCTTTATTTCTGTACTGTTGTGTTTTTTGCTCTGCCACGTTGTGCTCTGGGGTTCCAAGGCAAATTATGTTTTTGTTTGCTTGATGTCTAGCTATCGACTGAGTATCAAATATTAATCAAATAATCGATTAGTCAGCTAATCAACTAATTTGCCTTCTTTGGTTCCTCTCTCTTGAATACTGCCATCATTTTAGGTTCAGTCTGTCTAGCTAAAGAGTTTTTTTATGATGAGGGTAAGAAGGAGGTGAATTATAACTAAGCCTCACACACGTTTTGATGACAAAACAGACTACAGACATAGAAACAAAAAGCACATAAAAATGCACCTAGGATCCGGAGTAGCCGCTGCGTGCTAACGTACCACCATCTTTGATTAATTGGAAGCCATAGCGCCCCGTTTGTCAGAACAACTGCATGAATCATGAACATTATAAATTATAGAACAATGCATTATTTCATTCCCCATAACTGACGTTGTTGACAGCTAATAAAATGTGGTGGCTAATCATAATAGCCGTTACTCAGTTTTTGGATTTTCTGGTTTATATGAAGATCTGATTATCTGCGACAAATAAAGATCAGAGCAGTGAGAAAAGAGAAATTTCATTTTAAGATCTTAAATTGGGATTAGGCAGAGGTTAGAAGAGCTAAATTTAAGAATGTGAGGTCAGTTATTTTTAGGAGAAACAGGCTGGACAGAGAAGAGTCTTATTCTGGATTTTCCTTTACTCTCGGAAGACTGGCCTCGATCCTGACCCTGGAGCGACTCTGGGTTTAGTTAGCAGATCATTGTCTAGGTTAGTGGTTAGCGATTAGCTGATTGTACACAGCAAAACAGTGAGACTGAAAATTATCTGATTAGTGCCATTGCTAACTGGACAGATGGCTTATGTTGGAGTGGAGCCAGAAGTGTGTTTCTGCATTGCTGTACTGTAATGTGTTTGTGTGTGCGTGTGTGTGTGTTTGTGTGTGTGTGTGTGTGTGTGAGTGAGCGTTCTTTTTGAGTGACGTTAGCAGACAAACACAGCATTTCCCTTATTCAGCTACTCACACAGCTCCCACTGCTCACACACGCACATACAAATTTAACCCAAATATTCCAACTTCTCTTATTTATTGTATCCAAAATTTTAGAATTGCTACTTATAAGTGATTATTAATAAATTAACAGATAGGAGAAACAGACTGGACAGAGAACTGATAAAAAGGTCCAGTTGGGTGTTTAGTCAGTTGAGAGTGTTAATTGTCAGTCTCTGCAAGTAACACTGAGGTGTTTTTAAGGTGCCTGCATTGTACATTTTCCTTGATGGGTTTTTGTACCAAAAAAGATTTCATAATTCATCATAATTCATTCTTACACAAAGATTTTTAACCATAGAATTTAACAGTTTCGGTGTCTTTATGGCTGTTATATGTAAATATGTGAATGACCTCTAGGCAGCTGGTGGCCTAGATTTAGATTTTTCATGCAT
>JBBPCX010031784.1:0-2500 GCA_037974365.1 Hydrocynus forskahlii | reverse complement strand
TTAGCCTCATTTGTCATCTTCAGATTGTTGCGTTTTATGTTTTAATGAGTTTGATTGACCATATTGTTATTGTGATATGAAAGTGAGCCTCTGACCAATCGTTTGCTTCATGCCGTCAAAATTCAGAAGTGGTTCTGTGGGTTCAGTTTTACTACATTATGGTCCTGTGCAAAAGTCTTAACCCCCCTCATTTCTTTATATTTCACGTCCAAAGATCCAGACTTTCTTGTATATTTAATGTGGTCTTGAGGCACAGTTCTCCAGGCTTCCTGAAGGACTTTCAAAGACTCAGTCCAGTCCCTGAACCTGACCAGTATCAGAAGAATATTTTTTGTTTGTTACGACACACAGTGACCTACGTACTAATCACTTGAGCAGAACAAAACACATCTAGCTTAAGGCCTAAACCAGTGAAGAAACAGGTGCAGATGATTCCAGATGATCAGGTGGTGATCAGTATACTGGTGGTGCTGAATGCTGTGCGGTTGGAACACCTTTATCTAGGCTCCTTGTATCTTTAGGCACTTGGCAGCCTGTCGCAGTAAAAGTTTTGTTCCCATCTCAGTATGCCACAAATAAGACAGTTTGACAAGCAGAAAATTGCACCAACAAGGGGATTCAAAGCAAAATAGAAAGAAATGACTTCTTCACAGTACCATATGTCCACCTACCCGGCCTGCGTCAGTTTAGCCCCACCCACTCACACAGAAGTCATAAATGGATCCACGCCATGCACGCTTGTAGCAGTTTAGGTTAACGTTCACGTGTACACTTACGGTTTAATCACAGGGTGCTGTTATTTTGACAGTTTGAAAAAAAGTTATTTTTTATCTATTTTACACGATCACTTGAATCTAAAGACGACACTCTTTGACAGCTTCCAAGCTAACTCATGGTTCACAGAAGAACAATGTGTGTGTGTGTGTGTGTGTGTGTGTGTTACTCTGCTCCTGTGAGTCTGATGTGTTCTGACTCAGCTGGCATTTTTCTGGGCATCATGTACCATTCTGCTGTGTGTGTGTGTGTGTCCAGATGCTCATGTGTTGTCCTGCTCTTCTTCCTAACTGAGATAATGAGTGTTTCCTGTGCATGAGTGAGCTTCATAGTAACTCACATACATTCCAAGACTGTGTGTGTTCTCTGCAGTAGTGTGTGCTCAGACTCTGGGAGCTGATGTGTTAATAATTTGGAGAGTAAATCTCTGAACTCGCCATGATTCTGTTCAGTAACAAAGCTTTTGGAATCAAATTTTGAACTGTGATCTGGCTTGATTTGATTCAGTCCATTTGGTCTGAATCAGAATTACTGTTAAAGTACAGTAAAACTATTTACCAATCCATAATTTAGATGTTAATATTTGAAAATTGCCTGAGAATTATATTCTTCCCCACTTCAAAAGAACGATTAGTCTGTTGGTCATTCATGTAATGGATTATACATGATTGTAGCATTCAGAAACCGAATCACCTCCTTCAGATCAAAGTATTTCACTCTCTTCTGTCTCTCTCTCTCTCTCTCTCTCTCTCTCTCTCTCTCTCTGTCTCTGATGGTCACTGATTTCTGACCTATATTCTACCCATCATCATCAGATGGGTGTAAGTGGTTGAGATAATGTAGTGTGTGTGTGTGTGTGTGTGTGTGTGTGGGTGTGTGTGTGTGTGTATGTGTGTTACGGTGTAAAGCTGCTTTAATATTTTACAGAAGAGAGCTGCTGTTTATCTTTCCTCCTTAACCCCACGGGACACACGCGCACACTCACACACTCACACTTGAAGCGGGTGTGGATGAGTGCAGACTTACACATCAGTGTTTAATGTGTTTGTAAAATTGCCTGTGTGTGTGCGGGAGTGTGTGTGTGTGTAAATCCTAAAGTGCTGATTAAACAGCATCCGGAGTGTTAATCCTTTGGAATCAATAATATCAATAAATTTCCAATAATAATCAGTGGAGTGTTCAAAGCTGGTGTAATGTATTTATTGCATTCACCCCTCCACTGTGTACACGTCTCCTCCAGCTATGTGTATGTGTGTGTGTGCAGTGGTTTTAACAGTAGATCTGAATCAGACTGAATTGCAATGAAGTTTTAGATGTAAAGATGCAATGAATTGTATTTTGAAGAATCAGAACCAAATCAAATCCTCGTTTAAGAAAATAGGAAACAGTTTGAGTCAGAAAGTATGGGGATGTGCAGCGTGTGTGTGTGTGTTTCTTGGGGGCTGGGGGTCATTTTTGAAGAGCATCGCGTGAGATCTTCCATTTATCATGCTTTTCTGTGACTGTGTGTGTGTGTTTGTGTGTGAGAGAGAGAGCGAGAGAGAGAGAGATAGGATGTAGCTCTCATCCTCTACACTCTGTTCAGTTTATTATTTATGGTCCTACATGTCCTGAGGCAGAGAGGAATGTGTGTGTGTGTGTGTGTGTGTGTGTGTGTGTGTGTGTATGTATGTCTCTGACTAATTCTAGCAAATTCTGTGGAAAAAGAAAACATTGTGTACATATA
>JBBPCX010031773.1:0-11427 GCA_037974365.1 Hydrocynus forskahlii | reverse complement strand
CTGCACGATACAGATATCACTGCACACCGCTACTGTCCCCAATACAGTGATCACCGCACACTGCTACTGTCCCCAATACAGTGATCACCGCACACTGCTACTGTCCCCAATTCAGTGATCACTGCACACCGCTACTTTCCCCAATTCAGTGATCACTGCACACCGCTACTTTCCCCAATTCAGTGATCACCGCACACTGCTACTGTCCCCAATTCAGTGATCACTGCACACCGCTACTGTCCCCAATTTAGTGATCACTGCACACTGCTATTATCCCCAATACAGAAGCTTCACTCCAGAAGCTTTTGTATCTCACATTTTCCCATTTCTAATTGTTTTAGTGGTGTTCACACTCCGCCTCTCTAACTCTCTTGCTCTGTCTTTCTATTTGTGTGTGTGTGTGTGTGTGTCCACTCTTTGGTGTTTATCATGTAGTATCTAGAATGTACTGCTTTATTTCACCAGGTTGTCCATGGTTAAAATTCTTCTCTGGCCAGTTAGCTAACCCAGATATGGCTCTCCACACTGCAAAAGTGACATTTGGGATGAGAAGAGCCCTCGAAATTAGCAACGGACGAGATGACATTTGCAGCACAAGCTTTGATATGGATGATAAGTCAGTCCTGTGTTAAGTCCTCATCTTAATAGGATATAGCTGGAGCATGGCATGCAGTTCCAGAGATGGTCAAGGAAGTCATCTCTTAAGCCATTTGTTGTCCAAAAATACATTTGCATTCAATTTGCATTCTGCATGACAGGGTGGATTTCACTAGTTTGATATCAGAGGCACAGTGTAAAAAATGACAATTTGGGTTTTAAAGATGAACTTACCATCATGTTGCCCATGAGAATAATGATGCAACCTCATTCATTTATATCATATTAACATAACCCTCCTATTTACAAACACCTACGTGGTCCAGACTGAAACATTAGTATCCGCATTTTCCACCTTTTCTTTGTTTCAGTGAAACTGAGTCAGAGATGAGTCACTTTTCTTGCCCTGAAAACAGCAGCTGTGTCTTTAAAGGGTTAATCATTTCTCTCTGCTTCTCTCGCGCTCTCTTTCTCTCACACACACACAGCCTAATTGCATTGGGGTGAGACCTGTTGTTAACAGAATTTCTGACCTATTTGACACGTTGTTCCGCTCGTAAAAAAAAAAAAAAGTAAGTGAGAATAACCTGCAACTGAGGTTACATTTTCAAAAGATGTCTATAATTAAAGAAAAAGGAGTAAGAAAAAGGAAAAAAGAGAGAGACTTTTATTATGTTTAATAGTTCAAATGAACTAAAGTGAAAGACACTATGTACACACACACACACACACGCACACGTATATATATCTACATACAGTGTATAGAGATATTTTATTTCTACCCTTAGTTTTATCTAAGGAGAACTGTAAACATTTTATAATAGACATTCCCATCCTCATAGACTGCTGTCAGCCCCTCTTGCTGAGAATATGATTATGCCACCTCTAGCCTTTGTAATAAGGGGTTTAAACACTGCAGCTTGTCTCCATATAGCTGCGGGCATACCATCCTAGAAGTTGACATTCAGTCACCTGAGGAACACCAACTCTTACATATCACACTTGGGCATCACATCCACCACAACCTGCAGTCTTGACTGATCGTTCACTGTTTCCTGTTTTCCTCCCACATGTCGCTTTGCTGACTGCTCCTATTGAAACACTGACCAGGTGCACAGTCTTTGTGACCAAAACTCTATGGCCCAATAATGAAAAATCCTTTCAAAGCCATTAAGATACTTCTTGACCATCTTTACATGATGTTCATCACCCACACCATCTTTCTCCATTCCAAGTGTTTCTGTTATTTTGTCCCCTGCATGCATTTTCATTTTCATGCCCCCAAAAGGCCATTCTGCTGTCCCATGGTGCCCTTTCAATGACTTCCAATGCATCAGACCTAGTTGTTGTTCAAACTAATGCAAGTTGCTGAGCTGAGGCTTCGAGCTGGAAGGCAGTGTTGAAAACAGAATACTCTATGCTTCTGATGTTAGCTTCGGCCGTCAAATCTGGATATCAAAGCAGGCTTTTCATGTGTATGTAGCACAGCTTCTCAAGTCCTTCTGAAACAACATGGCGCACCCTTGAAGAACCCAGAGGCAGCCCAGAGGCATGCTCACGCTTTCAGACAAACGGTCAAATAGAACACTAATTAGTATCAAAGTCAATTTCAGCCCATGAAAATGCAGCCTTCTGGGACACATCCTTATATTTGTTACACAACTGAACATCTTAACCGAGGAATATCTATAGGCTCCTATAATGACCACCATTGCTGCTGGTAATGATGCAGTTCTTGTATCAATCAATAGGCCCAAAGTGAACACATCCTCCAAGACGTTAAAGGCTGAGTGTGATTCATATGTAAACATTACATATAGAATACGCTTCGCGCATTGCAGACTCGAATTCGCAAGATATGTGCAAGTCAATAAAACATTTGGATCAGGCAGGTAGCCTCTGTCAGAATGGCACAACTCCAGGTAATTATTTCGAATGAGTTCTGCAATACGGCTTAATCAACTCCCCAAAGAACACTTAAATGAATGCATCGTCAGTGGAGGATACATTATCGCATTTGTTTCGTGGCAAGTTAGTTTTCGTTCCCACTTATTTCAATTTGTCCGTACTAAGAATATGGAGCAAAATGCCTGCCATGTACCACGTAATGACCTGCCCATTGCTTATCTATAATTTGATTTATGGTCAAGTTATGGGTGCCCAGCACCAGTACTGGAGTCCCACTGACACGCTCATTAACCTGCCAATTTACATGTGAGCTGAACCAGGTGTGTTCCAGATATGCAGGGAAATCATCAAACTGTGCTGGTCACCGGCCTCCAAGGGCCAGATCTCCATCCATCTATTAAGGGTGGCTGAACAAGCTGGACTCACCCTCTTTTAATAGATAAAAATAATCAAAAGAAGCGCTCACCTCATTTTACTTGCTTTTGACAAATTCCTTAAAGTTGATTATTTTGAACTTCTGTGAACAGCACCAATAATATAAGAAAAATACAGTTTGGCTCAGATGGGACTAATATATATTCAGCTCAAGCTGTAGATTCATGTAGCCTATCTACATGTAGATTAAAAAATGTAAAAAATAATAATAAAAAAAAAACAAAATCACGTTTCAGAAAACACAGTAAACACACCATTCTTTGAAGATGTTTCCAAAAATTAAAGTGTTTTCTTAAATTAACTTAAAACTAGCAACTGATGGGTTTCTAATGTAACTCTGCTCAGACTCTCTTTCCCTTCTGGAATGGCTACTTTTTAACAACCCCATCAAATTCTGATGCTTATTATGAATAAAACCATAATACCATAATAAACTTGGAAATACATTAAATTAAGTTCAAAAATGTGTTCTGAGTTTGAGGCTAGTGCAAGTCAATAAGCCTCATGAGTTAATCACTGTTCATACATGGACAAATTTCAGGCTTACATCAGACAAATGTGGTGTATGATGATTTGTATTTGGCACAATGTGAATTACTGGGGCTACGTTAGCCTCATAGCTACAGTGCAACAAGACTGGACAGCAAACATGCCTTGCTTAATCGACCACTTTTGGGGTGAGAGGGGAAGTTGTGTAGCCATTTACAAACTCCTCTAGTGCCTAGAATCCTCCAGGGGGCTCTAGGGGAAGCCTTTTTGTGCAGGAAACCATTCTGCTTTGCTCTCCCAAAGCAGCGGATGGTTACATAATTCATCAGCGCACCAGAATAGATATCCAGGGTCAGACTCGGTAAACCTAAACAGCCTTTAGCAACACGCACCAAGAGCTCAAGAAGCCCAATTAACAGTTTCATAATGAACGGTGCGCCAAAAAATGTTGCTAAAATCTTTGATCATGCTAGAAGAACTAAGATTACTAAGACACTATGTCAGCAAACAAGCACATGAGACCATTGGATCTATAGATGTGGTGTCCCTTTGTTCTCCTCCCTAAGGCTTCATTGGCCTATTTCTGCGGTATGATCCAAAGAAAAAGGTGTAGCCTACTGTAATTTTGAGAATTACACTTTGAGAATTAGTTGTGCCCCCTAAATTTTCCAAAATTTTGGAGCATGTCTGGGAGGTCTAGCACTGATGTTGGATGAGGTTCAGCTCACGACTGATATTCTGTTTTATTCCAAAGGTGCTCATTTGGCTTGGGGTCAGGGCTCTGAGCAGGCCACTGGTGTTCCTTTACACTGAACTGAAACTGAGCTCAGTCTTTACCCTGAATTACGAGGCCTCTTACGGGTCATAATTTTGCACCCGTACACTGCAAACTCCCCAATTCCAAAATCAGTATATGGTGTAATCATATGTATATGAATATAGCACTGATTCATTGGTGACTGGCAGTGCTTATCTTCAGTAAAAAGCTTCATGTTTAGCTTCAAGTGTTGCCAAAGACAAAAGAGAACCTGCAAGTACCATCAAGTCCTGTTTTCATGCAAACTTAGCCAGCTAGTTCAGTGGTCATACCCCATGGTCCTGGAGATTCCCCATGTCTAGTTCAGCCACAATTTGCAACACCTGCTATGGCTAATGAACTTCTTCAGAAGTCCCTGATTGGTTGGAGAATGGGAAGAATGTTAGATGCAGGTTGGAGCTAAACACAGCAGGAAGGTAGATCTCCAGTAGGAGGGCTGGTGAACGTTTAACCAGTAATAGTGTAAAGAGGCTACAGAACTGTTTCCAGTGCTGAAGCTAATGGCTGAGATCAGCAGATGTAGCTTTAAAGAGGCAGTGATGTAATTGCTGTCTCTGTAGGGTTTATTTCTGTATAAGAGCAAGGACAGAACAAGGCAGCCTGCTAGGCATCGTGATAAACCCAGTGTGCAGCATATATGCAGTCCTGTAGAAAGCCCCATATACGTTCATTTAATATGCAGGCACTGTCTTCTTTGACTGAGGAAAAACATCCTGTTTGCACTGGACAGTTTTGCCACACGATTGAAAAAAACACAATACTGACAAGCAAAGAATTCTTTCTGTTTATCACGCCCCCGCGCCCTCAACAAAAAACCACAGAGGTGTAAAAATGGTAAGTGTGTTTCACAAACAGCTCAATCAAATGAGCGTGGCTGACATTCTTAAGTGCATCTGGCACCAGGCACTACCTTGGTCCGCTGCTTACCGAACTGCTGACTTATGCAGCATTTCGGGATTCTATCAATATCTCAGCCTTAGCGCTCCTAATCTGGAACTACGTTTCCAAAATCAGGCATGGCTGCATCTGTGGCCAGTCCCGAAGGTATCTGGGTTGTACAAATCACTGACCTTTGGGACTATGTTCAGCAGTTTGAAATAAATAAAAAGTTTGGTTTGCATTCATCCAAGGGAATCTAAGATTTTTTTTTTAATGGCGGTGAATGGAACCAGACGACTGCCTCACAGAACTGGTTTAGAATACATTTCCTAAATCCTGAGACATCTTTTTTTATCAGTGTTAAGTAGGTTTTGGTCTTAAATACATTCACTGTGGAGGGGTACATGCAAGATGTTGTGGTATACAGCCTTGTTAACGTAGCCACATCAATTGAGGATGATCAAAAGAGACCTTTGGTGGCCATCTTTACTTGTTTAAAGTGGAAAAAAAATTAATGAGGGCGAAAAATCTTTTTTGGGCTTACATTTTGTGGCGTTTTCTGTGGCATCTCAGAAGACCTTTAGGACAGCATGCCTTCCAAGTGAAAATGCACCCCTCTCAACTAACACAATCTAGACATTTCTACCGGCTCACTTTTTTAAAAGGCTACTCAAAAAGTGGGGTCCAGTTTTGTCTGCTTTCTTGAGCACTTATCTCTGAGTCGGCCACAAATTGGGGACTTACGCTGCACTTAGTGGTTATAGTGGTTATAGAGGTTGAAGTAAACGAAGACTCCTATTAGGAGAAAATAGAAGATCAGAAATTAACACATTACACACATTATATGGAGCAAAAATGGTTAAGAGGTCAACAAAGTTGTTCAGAATGGGTTTGGTGTGAAACTGAGTCAGAATTGTTCAGTGGTGGTGAATGGAACTATGTATCTGCCTCTGAAAGCTCCCTCACAGAATGTTATTCCATTAAATGGTTTTATATATATTCATAAAACATCCTTTGCATCCCACAACCTCCCCCAATAACGCCACCTTCTACATTTTTACATATTTGACCCTTTGGAAATTGGCTACTCAGGAAGCTGGCTCCAGCGGGATCTAAGTGCATTCTTTAGCGCTTATTCCAAAATGTGGCCAGAAACTGGGGACTTATGTTGCACTTAGTGGTTGAAGGGTAAACCACACATTTTACTATGTGGGGAAAATGGAAGAACACATACAGACACAGAAATGTGTACAGACACAGAAAAAAAATATATATGCACTTTGCAGCTGATTTCTTTACTTTTCCAGGTGAGAATAATGTTGCAGTTTATGTTAGAGTAACAATTTATGTTAAAGAGTGTCCCTTTTAGTCCTACATGAACACACCACAACACAGCACCCACTGTGAACAATGTGAATTTTTTTCTCTGCATATGAACCCATTCGCCTAGGAGAAGCAGTGGGCAGCCAGAGACACAGTGCCCAGGCTGCACACTATTCATATTATAAAGTAATATTTAGGAGTATTTCTTTATAAGCAAACTATTGCTAAGGCGATTCCCATTCATGCTAGCAGCCACAGAACAAGTGCATTTTGTCATATATTCACCCTTTCTAACTGTCCGTCAAGCAGGTGGAAGATGAACTAGGACTGGAATCTTTTGTTCCTGTTGGTCCTCATTTGGCTGTTTTCTTAATAAAAAAAAAAAAAACACCAAAAAAAAAGACAAAGAACTTTACAAAGAATTTATGCTTTCCGGTCCAAAGGTTGTGACTCTGCACACATCAGCTTGTGCAGGCTGGGGCCGTCATTCACAAGATGACTCACAATAAGGTGAGTTATCAAGCCATCAGATCTCATGCCTCAATCCATTATCCAGTCATTAATGAAAGGTGTTCCAAACAGCCTTCATCTGGCATTGATAAATGATGCAGCTGTGATTTATCATCAGCTTTTGCTCGAGACTGACACATGAATATGCGCACAATTATGAACATATGCCACCTAATAGGGACCTATTACTTGGGGGTCACACCCAATCGTACAGGTTTGCAGTAGAGCCAGCCTTTCATAATCATGAGCCGAGCTCGGATACGCAAGCTGTTGCTGATTAGCCTGGCTCCTAATTGACCAACATGCCTAAGAACTGTCCTCGTGGTCTCTGGGGGCATGATAATTAATGTGGCAGAATTCGCCACATGCCAGTCCACAGAAAAAGCAGATGCTCATCCATAATACATCTTTGTTTATGGGCAGATTGAGGAGTAACTGGCGGACAGCACTTTCCACAGCATGGAGGTCCTACTGAAGTTTGGACACACCTATTTTAATATCTTTTTTGCTTGGAAACCACTGCATACCAGGGACCCTACAAGCCCTGCTGTTCTGGAGATCCTCTGACACAGTAATTTGGTCTTCATAGTCTGTCCCTGATATCCTTATTCTCAGTCATTTTTCCTGCTTCTAACACATCAAGACTCTTCACTTGCTGCAAAATATATCCGACAAGGTGCCAATAAGGTTATCAATATCCTTCATTTCACTTGAATATACTGTGCATATCCATCCTATATATTTCCAGTAAGAGTGACCATAAATGGTGGAAATCATAAATGAGGATAAGTACCATAGACAGAAATATTGTCCTATATCTTTCACCTGCAAAATACAAATGAGTGGGCACTTCCAAGCATTTTTGTGGTTTTGTTTTGGCATGTAGAGCGAGAGCAGGAAAAGTGACATAAGGGAAGGCTGATAGAATGAGGAGCAGATGAATGAAAGGCAATATCAAAGAAAGGAAGGACAGTAGACTGCAGAATTTTCAATTTCCCATTTATGGGGATTAAGTGTCACCAGCAGGCCTGTCAATCACAGGCCGTTTAAGTGAATAAATTATCCTTTTCCAATGATGGAACCTTTAAGGGATAAATGTACTCAGAGCCTTTAAGACCGTTCAAAAGGAGCCTTTTTGGCAAAGCTGGTGATTTGTTCATTCCCTTTGATAAGTTCCTGGAAATGAGTGCGAGCAGATGGGAAACTTTTCCAAAATTCCCGGGTAATCGATCTTTAGCATATGGCTCAGGTCAAATTGGAACGGTTGATAGTTTAATTAAGAGCTTGCAAAAGGGGCTTTGTTTTGTTCCTGCTGTCTTAGCATCCCCCTTTGTTACAATAAACGTCTTCTTTGGAAATTTCTTTTCTTTTTTTACTCAGCACATAAAATTAACAGTTTAAGTCCGGAGGAGTCCGAGCCAGTGATTTGAGAATGGTTGAAATGGGATGACATCAGATGAACAGTTGATATAGCCCCTGTGTATGATTGTCTTTGAAATGTAAATGAAAATTTGGGTCTATCTGTCAGCAAGAGCCAAGGGAAGGAGACGCAGATGAAGGATTCCGTTTACTACTTTATTTTCAAACGAGAAACTAAAAAGGCAACAAACCAGAGATCTTCAGATCGGTAACAGAAGATGGGAGAATGATGGTGGAGAGACACCAGTACTTAAAACAAAGGCACATATAAAACAACAAGAACAAATCAAATTCCCCAATCACTTAACTTAAACACTGGCCGGCTATGAACATTCCTCCGGCTGGTGTACGCCCATGACAAAATAAAAGTCCTATAAACAAAACAGAAAGAGTGGACTCTAGCGGCCGCAGAGTGGTTTGCTTTCTCAAATTATTATTAATAGAACAGATTGAAGCTATTTCTGTCCAAACAAATACTAAGGTTTCTAAAGTTTTGCTTCCAATCACTGGCCACTTTATTGGAGCCACCTGCCTTCTTCTTCCAATTTCTGCCCACTTTACTGGAAACAGCTGAGGATAGGTAAAGTGCTCTTTATGTGATTCCATAGACTCCCCAGTTTTGTTGCCCTGAATAACCATTCTTGCAAATGTATGGTATGAATGCAAAGTTCTTGTTTTAAGGCAGAAATAACCTCTTATTATGAAGGTTTTTAAACTGCCGTAGAACATTTACCTGTGAAGAGTTTAAGTGTACACAGTCCGCCAGCCTCCCTGGCCTTTCGTCATTTGTCCGTTTCTGACCTCAGCACTGCTGACCACCTATTATCTGGGTGGTGGAACATTTTCAGCACAGCAGTGACACATGGTAGTCTGCGTGATGGCAGTACAAGTGCTTCAGGCATGGTGTCACCTGTAGAGTGAGAGTGGTCCACCACACAAGAAAACGGTCGGAAAGTGGCCTTGAGGACGGCTAAGACAAACTGCATCAAGAGACTGGCTGCAGTCCCTAATTGCACAATTGCCTGGTGAAGCTACAAGAGAGAGCTTTCATTGGTGTACACTTCAAATACAGCCTAACCGAACTGCTGCTGTGGATGATCGTGTGGCGAAACTTCACTTTATCACTGCTTCAAACACAATGGCCATCATTGCTCCACCAAAATGCCCACTGGAATCCACATTACGTGTTTTGGTTATGTAACTTTAATCAGGCTGCCCAATTAAGTCCAGATTTGTACTTACATGACTGACCCACAATCTCTCACAAGTCAGCAGGACTGTTGGGCTTTCACCACGTCGGCCACACCCGGCTTTGCTGTAAGCCTCTTACAGCTCAAATTATATTCCTCCACGCTCTGATGGGTTCGCTACTCGCTCCCTGTTATCGCTGGGCAGCAATAGCCGCTAGACAGATGGACAACGGCACCGCTGTGGTGTCTGATCACAGATCCCATCGAAAACATGGTAATTCCTCAAAACATAGTCAAAAGAGTCAAAGCCAGTGGATTCTGCATAGGACAGCAGTGTTTTGTTTTGTTTTTCACAACCTTGTCCAGATATTAGAATTGGTCCATAGGATGAGATTATAAGGATACTGGTGTGTTAGGGTTGTACAATGGCACATATGATTATTTTAACGTCGGATGCTACCATCTTTTGGATTGCTTCAGGCTGAACTATCAACATCAACGATTCTATGGGAAAAGTCGTGTTTCTCATCATAAAATGGATTAGCAAGTGTAATTGCAGCTTTCATGTTTTCTGTTTCTAAAGAAATAAACTGGAATGCCACCCTTATTGTTGGTGGTGTTTCTGAGTAAATACTCTGTTTTGTCAGAGTAAAAGTGAAAGTCCACTAAAGTGTGAAGCACCCAATCATTTGCAAATGTTTGACCACCCACACCATCACTCCCAAAAATTAAATATTGAAATATCTAAATTACTGACACTAGTCCAACACTGGACCTGGATTCATTGTTTTCATATAAAAACAATCTATATGACCACAAGTAGGAGAGGCAGGACTACCCTACTCACCCCGAGAGAGAGATTACACTTATGCTGAGTGATGGAAATGAAAGACCACCCTACCCACTGAGCGAAAGAGGACAGTTAGGCTGAGTGAAGGGAAGAGCAAGGACCACCCCATCCACCCAGGCAACGGATGGCTATGGAACCACCGGGATGGAAGTCGTGCTCTTCCGACAGCAAGGCTAACGCAAGCATGGAACAATTTTTATCAAAATAATCAAAGTTCTCTCACGTTTGGATGAGCTGGCCATCTGCTTAAGCCATAAAAGTTTGACCACATGCTGACCTCCCAGGTAATAAACACTGTGGTGAAATGGAACAGCATTACAGTACATGTGGAGAAAGAAAGAAGCAATTGTAATGTTCCATTTATCATACCCCCCAACCACCACCACTCCCGACCCACATGCAGAAAAGAAATAAGGCAAAGTCATTTCGGGGGCCTTTATGATTGGCTGTGCTGTCAGCAGGGCTTTGTCCTTCTGTCCTGGAGTGACCTGGCCGGACCTCCTACTCTCTAGTAGGCAGACAATGGCCTCACACAAGTACACGCACACACACACACACACACACACACACACAGGCGCGTGCACATGCCGATTTTTTGGGTGGAGGGCAGCGAGAATTTAATTACCCTGTAATTATTCATTCACAATATATTCCCATCAAGTTTAAGGTTTTTTTTATTAACTTAACTTCGAATATTAATTGTATTACTTCACTCTGAGTGCTACTTTCTTTGAACTTTATTTTCAACATGTTAACATTTTTCTCCGTTATGTAATTACATGTGTGGTAGGGTAAAGTACTGTTTTCTCAACAAGACTTTTTACCTACATAATGAAACATTTACAGAATGGTTTAAAGGCAGAACTGTGTTGAACCTAGCATTTCAAAACACAAACATACTTCTGCAAGTCAAGTCAAGTAGGTTTTTATTGGCATTTCTACCATATACACAGTACACAGTAAAAACGAAACAACGTTCCTCCAGGACCATGGTGCAACACAAGAGCAGA
>JBBPCX010031754.1:0-16052 GCA_037974365.1 Hydrocynus forskahlii | reverse complement strand
GTAGTTTTTAAGCCACAAATCACCTTATGGATTGGCTTGATTTTAATACAGTACAGTAATCGTGAGATGCTAAGTAGAAACTTAACCCTCTATGGCATGAATTTTTATTTTAAGAGGAAAAAATATTTCACCCCAGTTTTTGAAAGCTTGGGGGTCCCTGATAATATCATAAAATGTGTCCCCCCCAACCTTCCAACCCCCTATCCAGATTTTGGTTTGTTGCCTCAGGGCAACAAGAAGCTACAAGGGTACTAAAACGGCATGTTTTTTTTGTCTTATATAATAAGTGGAACGAGGAATAAACAGGCGATATATACATTAGAAGAAGTTTTACTGCGACAACAACAATCTCAACAAGTTTTATTCAACAATCATGAGTCACAGATGTTTTATCAATCTGTGAATTGGTATGTCTCTTTTTTACAAAGCACAGTCTGTATTATTCTGTATGGAACTTGAGGAAGCAGTTGCTGGCGAATGTGAAACACAGGTGGACATCACATTTTTGGCACTTAACTTTAGGTGTACTTTTACATCCTGGTACCTTGCATCTCCCTTTCTATTCATCCATGACCATCTAGTGGGCTGTGGCATCTAGGTGCACATCAGGAACAGGAATGAGTGACATTTTTTCAAATTTGCTGAAATAAAACTTGTTGAAATGGTTGTTGTTGTTGCAATAAAACTTCTTCTAATGTATTTATTGCTTGTTTGTTCACTTATTATATAATATAAAAAACCTTGGCATTTTAGTACCCTTGTAGCATCTTGTTGCCCTGAGACAACAAACCAAAAGAGGTCTTACTGCACAATGATGCCCTGGAGCAACAAATGAAAAACTACAATTTTAGTATATAAATAAAGACAAAATGTGTCTTTACTCAATCTAATATGCTTCTTCACATATTCATGTGCATCACAGATATTTTTAATACAAAATTATTTCAATTTAAACAAGTTAAAAAGTAAAATTTATCTTATCTTCTGCTAGCAGTGTGTCCAACCCAGCTATGGTGTCAAAAAGGACTGTTCCACCCCCAGAGGAAAGGTGGAAGAGATCAAATTTCATTGGTCCCAGACTTATCATCAGACTTTTAATGTGATGTTTTATTAAAAAAATTAAAGGGGCAGTGTATGGGTCAAGATAATGGTTTGTTGCCTGAAGGCAACACCTTGCCATAGAGGGTGCCATAGAACTGTAGAAAACTGCCATAGAACTGTAGAACTGGGAAAATGCCTTTCAACAAATTCGATTACCAAATTTGACCAAAATTCTTATTATCAAGACTAATGGTTACAAGTAACTAAAACATTGTTTTTGACTATATTCACCATTCCTATGCCAACATCAGTGGATAACGTCAAGTGTATCACACCTGTATGCATCACCAATGGGCCTCACCTCACGTGTCATTCCAATCTTTCACTCACTCTGAGGTTGTTTTCAGGTAACGCCTCAGTTTTGATTTTGTTTTATTCCTTCCTGCACTTCCTGCAGTGTTTGAAGTCTATAGCTGAAAAAGCCTTGGACCTCAGTGGATGGATTCTATTGCAACAGCACTCTTCAGCTTTCTGGTGGTCATATCAAAGTGTGAGATGTATGGGTGAGTGAGAAACAGAGAGAGAGAGAGAGAGAGAGCGAGAGGAGGGAGGAAGTGAAGCACAGGATGAAATAGGGTCAGAAGAGGGATCAGACATCATTTCAAACCTAGGATTCCCCTATGGGAGAATTCTATCTCTTTCCTGGCTCACTCACGCAAGACGGAATTGTGTCAGATTGAAACGGCCGAGTTGACTGGCTCACCCCACTGGAGGGCTTAACCCCAGAGAAACACAGCGAAAATGTTTCTGCACTTTGACGTCCTTTCTTTTTGTTCATCTACATTTGCTTTGAAATATGGGAAGGAATCGAAGACATTGCTCACAATGTGCTTTGATAAGCCGTGTGCTGTACATTCTGACAAGAACCACAGCCCCCAGAATGATAAAAACACACATGAACACTGTTCTGACTGGTCAGGCGAGTCAAGTGACCCGAGATCCAATCTGAATCAGTTTCAAAATCACCTGCAAATGTGACTTGAATCTACTGCAGGACAAAAGGTCAATTTTTTTTTGCCTATTCACCTTTCTTAAAGGTGGTTGTAGCCTAGTGGGTAAAACACTTGCCTGTGAACCCGATGACCACAAAGTTGCAGGTCCAAATCCCACTCTCTATCTTGAGAAAGACACTCAGTTGGTCCAGGGGGACTGTCCACGTAACTAATGATTGTAAGTCGCTCTGTATAAGGGCCAGTGCCACTTTACTTACTTACTTTTCTCAGATCATTTGTGAATATCAGTCTGAACTGAGCTGCCTGTCTATACTGGGACCAGTCAGATTTTATGTGTTTTTTCATTCTTCAGGTGTGGCTGTTCTAGATGCTGGTGCATAAAAACATATTTTTACTTTGTATGCTGTGTTTATTTACAGTCATCTCGTCCTCAGAACGTTGTCTCTGAACGTGACAACAAACAGAATGCTAGTCAAACTTACTCTTGATAAGTTTGATATGACTCTAGTGACTACTTCAAAAAAGTATTCAATAAATAATACTTCAGAAAAGAGTTAGCTAGTCAAGTAGCTAATGCTAACATTATTTGCCCTCTATTTGCCCTGTATGCTAGCACCATCCCCTTTGTCCCCAAAAACAAATAAAAACTTAATTACTGTTTTCTCTTCCAGGCTACCATACGCAGGGTATTTCGGTGGCGTCTCTGGCTTGAGCAAAAAGCAGTTCCTCAAAATCAATGGCTTTCCCAATGAATACTGGGGCTGGGGGGGAGAGGACGATGACATCTACAACAGGTGAGATGATTCAAATTACAGTTTCTTCACTTGTCCTACACAGTGTCATTCAAAAAGTTACATCAAGTGGCTGTTTTTCACAGTCTGAGATGAAAATGTCCTTGTTAATCCACATTCCTCGTTTTATGTTCTGAATGATCCATCTTACTGTTTCATGCAAAAGATGGAATTCTTGTTTTTCCATGAAATGTAATGACTCTAAAACATCTTCAGAGTTTTGATTGTGTCACCATGAACCTGCAGGTAAGCAGACATCATAATAATTAATGTCACATTTTTCGTTCCACTCACACCACCCTCACCTATCACGTAGCAAAAACCGGCTCAAAGACCCTCCTTGATATCCGTGTTTCACTCGTCTCAGTACGGAGTGAAGGCTAGACCTGTGTTAGTCAAGGCCCCCTTGTGAACTGCGAAGGCACTGTGGGTGGGCCGTGAGATGTCATATACAAAAAATAAATAAATTTCCAGTTTTGTCATTTAATTTGAAATAGGTGACATGTTGCATTCCCGCTCAATTTTTCCTAACTGTCTTCCATAAAAGTCACAGGTGTCATGTAATACAACCCGACTGTATTTAATGGAATGCTACTGGGCACAAAGCTCTGCGTGACGTGTGACTACAACAATTAAAAGTCTAATGCCAGTTACCCTAGCTATGAGCACAAGGGTCTCTTTAACTATTGTGATTTTATGAGTTTAATTAATTAGGAAACTAGGCAACCATAGCAACCAGGTAACCTTAGTTGCTGCATAGCCTGAAGTACGGACAACATTTCATAGCCAACTGGCTTAAAGTTTGTAGTGAAAATGTTTCTGACTTTCCAAACGATTTGCAGTTTATAAATGCAAAAACTGGCCTTGAAATCTTGCAACATTTATGTCTAATAATTCAAGATTTTACAGTGGAAATAATAGATCTGCTCACTTCTGTTAAAAAGGCAGGTTTTTCTGAGGTAAAAACATGAAACCAAGATAAATAATGTTGGATCTTCTACCTTTTATTCTAAAAGCAATGTATAGAAAGAAGGTGAAAACAATTCAAAAACTGTTTAGGAGAACATTTTGAATTAAAGCCCATATGAAAACTAGAGTGCATTATTGTGTAAACCCGTTAACAATTAAGGACAAAATCAAAGAGTCTGATTCAGTGTTTAGTGTATACCTGATTTCAGTTAAAGGATGACTCTCCAAAACAGATAAGAAGGGAGGCTACCAAGAGGCTTTCAGTAACATTAAAGGAGGTGCCAAACTTTCTGACAAGCACTGGTCCCTACATATGTTAGAGCAATTGGGTAGGGTAGGAGGAGAAAACCTTTACTTACAAACACATCCAAGCTCAAAGCTGGATACATCCATTCTCCCACAAGATAAGATAAGATGAGAAAGAACTTTATTTATCCCGAGGGAAATTCTTTTGTCATAAACATGCTCAGTGCAACAACCATGTGGAAGGAAAATCATTGTCTGATGAGACCAAAGGTTTTTTTTAACTCAATATTGGAATTTCACCTTTCAGCATGACAGTGACCCAAAGCAAACATCCAAATCAACAAAGGAATGTCTTCACCAACAAAAGATCACCAGGAAACGCCCTCATTTTTTTCTGTGCACTTTTTATATCCACTGTAAAATATTATGTGTTACCAATGTGTTATGTTCAGAATGAAAGAGGTAAGGGAACATGAAGCATTGCAAATGAAGCAGGTGGATGCCGTATGCAAGTGTAGTTGGAACTGGGTATGTTTAAAATTAGACACCACTACAGACATCAAAGAGGAGAAACACAATTTCATATACTTGTAATAACTATAAATGAAAATGAAAATGCAAATACCTTTCAAGAATGTACCCCCCTCCAAACACACACACACACACACACACACACACACACACACACACACACACAAACAGAGGCGTTGTTAGGATCTATCTATCTAGCTATCTATCTGTCTATCAGTCTGTCTGTCTATCAGTCTATCTATATGTCTATCTATCTAGGTAGAATCTGAGAGAATCTCTCTCTTTCTCTCTCTCTTTTTAATGTTGTAATGTGTGTTCACATCTGTCATCAGTGTTTTGAAAGGCTCTTAGAGAAAATTACAGAAATTACAGTGGTCTTGAGTCAGGAAAAAGATTGGACATCAGGTTCCATCAGACAGGTTAAGAGCTCTAATTCAGCAGGAGGAAACTGAAAGTGCATGAACATGCAGTACCTTTCACTGAACTAAACGTGGCAGTCGGCACTCAGTCACCCCTATTGAACCCTAGCTTGTCCTAATTTCATAGCCTCCAAACCAGACAGCACTGTATTAATACATACTTCCAGACACCTGACGCTTTATTTTTGACCACTGCATTACTGAAATTCCGAGAATTTCAGTCCATTATTATTTTGAGCTACAAGCATGCAGCCTAGTCTTAAAAAATCATATGACTAAGCATGAATCATCTAGAACAGTTGCCAGAGCTTCTTAACAGTGTCCTTGCTCTTTGGCTGAGCTTCCACTTCTGCACTGTGCTTTGCTTCTCTTTTAGCACCACCTGCAGACATGTGCTGCTCTCAAACATGCACTGGCTTGGGCTGGAGAGCATGGAGATGCGGACTGTGCCTTGCCAGTGTCTCAGTATGACATGTACCTAATACTGTTTCCTCCTTCCTGACTGGGCACAAGTGAGGAGAAGTCAGGGTTACCACAACAAACAGAATATGAATAAGGTGCCAAGTTAGCTTCTTGAATTTTTCACTGGTGCTATGAGGCAAATACAGCCAATGAGTAATGAAAACTTGTATGCCTAAATTGTCACACGCTTCCTTGAAACCGCCAAAACGCCTAAGGAGTCAAATAAGCTCAGAGACTTTACGAAAAAAGTGTGCCCAGACTTGCATTTGTTTTGTCATTTTTCCAATTTATCAGATTCAGCAAATATATGGTAATCATAAATAAAAATGTGCAGAAATGTGTAATAAGTTTGTGCCATGCCGATGTTGTATTTGTTTCAATTTGCAAGTCAAGAAAGCATGTAATTTGATCAGGAGAGAATTTGATCAAACTTTGCGCACAACGCTGTGGTTAAGTAGATTTTTATCCTATGCGTTTCAAAGTTACAGTGCCCTTCCCCTAGGGGGCAAAAAGTGTTCAGTAAGGGGATTCTTTTAATCATAAGGTGAGTGTGTGAGTGTGTGTGTCTGCATCTGTGTCTTATATGTATCTTTGGGTGTGCCTTCATATTTGTCTCATAATGTAATAGTGCCATAAAATGAACCAAGAAGATTTAAATCGTAAAACAGAATTATTTGCCTGACCATTAATCACCAACTAAAATTTCATGATCCTGACATGCCTCGCTGAGGTGGGGCGTTTCAAGGACAACGTTTATTTCTGCTGTTATAGATTTGAGCTTTTGTCTTTGTATTGATGGCCGATGGGTGAAAGTACGGAATGCGATCAAATAAATTCTTTCTCTCCTCGCTGATCTGAGAGCATTGCATAAAAAATCTGCAATATATAGCTGCAATAGCTTTAATACATTAAAGCATCAAGATTTCCCCTGAGATTTTTTCTTCCAGAAGTTCTGTTTTTATTGCCGATAACTGGAAAAGGGCTGAATGGAGGAGTGTTTTAAGTCTTTATTGGGCGTGCTTTAATTGTGTGAGTGCACAGTGTGGCTTCAAGATCTGCTTGATTTCTGTGTTTGGGGAGGTATTTTCTTTAACATCTTAGACTATAGCTTCAGATCTTTATCCAAAAGTTATTGTCATCATTGATTCCTAGCTAAAATATATTGAAACTTGCAACCGACTCAAATTAGTGGTACTTTTGTCTGTGGGTTTTTTACTGTCCAATGTATCAGTATATGAGTATTTGAATATAATGATGTGTAAATAGGGTCCCACTGCATAATTTTCCAAAAAACAAGACACAGAACACTCAAAAGTCACTCGATACAGCAAAAAGTTAGACATGATGGCTCACACTAACTTCTTGGAGACCCAGAAATGGATGCCACATCCTTCTGGAGACACATCAGTTCAACAGAGTGGTCAGCTGGAAATACTTCCTCACTTCTCCAGCGTGGACAAGAGCAGTCGGCTCAGACTCCAGGGAGCTCAGCCTCTATCGACACTGCAGTCTCCTTCTCTCTTCATGCTTTGCCCCTACTCACTTACTACCATTCTCTCCACACCTTCCTCCCCTTCCCAAACCCTACTACTTCTCTTCAAAATACCGTTGGTCTGACAGCTCAGGGTTGAGAACCAAGTTCATCTGTCATGCCGAGCAGCGTTTCTGCTTCTGAAAAGCTTTTGCCCTTACTCCACCCAGCCCAGCTGCCATCTCTTCCTGGCAGCTCAGCCCTGCTATCAGTGAAATGGGTCCCAAGTGCCCATATGGACACATCGTCTGGTGTGGGTGGCTGGCTGGCAGGCTGACCACAACCCTGAGGACCCATGACCCTGACAGGCTCAGTGACATTCTCCTACAGTGACAGGTGTACCACAATCAGGTGCTCTCTGTTTACAATGTCTTGCTGAGTTTGAGTGTAAGAATGAGCTCGGTGTTTGTAGAATTTTGTGTTTTCTTAATGTTTTAAAGTACTATCCAGAATTAATTCGTAGAATTAATTATTAGGATATATGTACAACAAATTATCAGTAATTCCTCTGGAGTGAGCCAGCCTTTTTCTGACAGCAACACACGAGTGGGTAGTGCTGTTGCCTCACACCTCCGGGGTTGGGGGTTCAAATCCGGGTCCTGGCCTTGTGTGTGCGGAGCTTGCATGTTCTCCTCATGGTGGTGTGGGTTTCCTCCGGGATCTCTGTTTTCCCCCACAGTCCAAAGACATGCTCGTCAGGTGAACTGCGGCTTCTAAATTGACTGTGGGTGTGAGTGCCCAGGATGAGTCCCTGCCTCGCACCCACTGACCCCTGGATAGGCTCCAGGTACCCTGGATTAAGCGGTTACAGAAAATTAGTGGGTGATGACTTTCTTTTGTTATACACAAATCTTTGGTTCTCAAACTGTTGCAGTGCTCCGTCTAAAGGCACTTGGAGGAATCTCTGAAATATTTTTTTTTAAAGTGAAATAAAATAGCCTTTTCTGTAATATTTTTGTTTTAATATAAGCATATTTACGAATAATATGCTAATTCATTGTTACAGTATTAACTCTCAGAACGGCAAGATAAGGATCGAGGCTTCACTTACTTTGTGTGTGTGTGGGACTGCCTCTTGCATTGTATGACAATTGTGTAGAGTTCAAATGGCAATTCTAGTGCTACCACTTTGTACAATATGTCTGTGGCTGAAAACAGTCAGCAATTAAAAATATTCTTGTTAGGAATAAATTTGCCTTCTGTGTGACCTTTATGTAGCTAAATAGAGTAGGTCAATGCTACTGTATTTTAATACTTGTCAGTAATAAGGGCTGTACTTGGAGGTTGTATGCAGTGTAAAAAGTTGAGAACCACTGGCTTAAGTTATACTGTATTGATTGAGGTTTCAATGGAAATTTCCATCTGGCAGCACCACAGAGTCATCCAGCGGGGCAGCACTACCTGGGGCAATGGCAGGCTAAGGCTTTAACCTAATATACCCAGTCAGTCCTGGGATTTGAACTCATGACCTTCCAGTTGGTGGCTCAGCTCACTTGGTGCTAGGCTTCTGGCTCTGACTGCACATTTGTTTGAAGCAGATAGCTATGATGGTTTGCCTGCATCTAGAAGACAGCTCCATTTTCAGTATTTTTTAAATGATTTTGATATCATATATATATATAATAATATATATTATTATTATAGCACTCCTGCTGCAACCCTTATCTCTGCTGTATATAAGTATGCACATACTGTTTCTTTAGTTGTATACTGTTTCTTTAGCTTAGCGTGCTTGGAGGAGAACACTAACCCTGTTCTGTACATCAGCTAACAGATACCCTTGATGATGGCTCAAATGACTTGAGAGAGGACAAGACTTATTTACCAAACAATGAAAGCTAGACCAATTATGCTTCCTTGGACCCTCCACCATGGAAGAGACTTGGCATCACCATGGTTGAACTTATGATGTCCTTACGATGGGTATCGATACTTAAGCAGTTTCACCACTCTGGAACCCTCCCTTAATTCTAAGGATTGAAGGGTTGGTATGTAAAACCACCAAAGAGTTATGAGCATTTCAAAAGAAAAAAGTGAAATATTGTTTCATTAGCATTTCACACATGTCACTGCTCTTTATGTTTCTGAATGGCTGCCACTGTTGTTGATCCAGCTATGGAGAAACCCCTGGTGTTTGATTGGAGGCTGCTGTTCTTTTTGTGGCGTGTGCCAAGGGAACTGTCCACTTCCACCCCACCTACACATAATAATGTTACTTTTTTTTTTAACAATGAGAGCATGTTTTCTCCCCAAAGGCAGATGTAGTGCCTAGGGGATGATTTATCCCTTCACATGCATAATGGAAGAAGCCGCCGCTCTCTGCCCTGTGCCCATCCGCCTTCAAAGCTGCAGGCCCTGTGGAAGGTCAACTCTGCACACGTTTGCTGACCGAAGACATTGTGGACAGCAATAGTCCGGGGAGAGGTGTGCTTGCTCTTGTGTGTGTGTGTGTGTGTGTGTGTGTGTGTGTGTGTGTGTGTGTGCGAAGCCCTGCCCCGATGCACAGCAAATGTTCTTTCAGAATCGCTTAGAAAAGCAAAGTGAAGAAGTGTAGTGTTCACTTTCCTCCCTGCGGTCAAGTGCAGCAGGAAGTGGCGGTGGCCTCAGATGTGGACGGAGGCCCCGGAGGGACATTTTCCCTCCCCCTTTCACAGGCCGGTAGTGGAAGTGGAAGTTGACAGGTGTGCTCCGGAGTTGACTTTAACACTTAAATGAAGTGGCAGGGGACGAAAGACGAAAGATTTCCCCAGAAACTGGTAGCTGTCAACGCAAGCAGTGAAACAACGTGAAATTCTCCTGCAATACTCTGCTCTAATCCAGGGTGCATTTGTTATCATAAGCTGGTGATAGGTCCAGTAATGGAGGCTCTGTTAGTTCACCTTCAGTGGCCTGGCTGGTTTGTTTTGTCAGCTCAAACAAGGTCATCTGGCAAATTCGGTTTGTAAGCACTGGACTGTGGAGAGAACATTGTGAGGAAGAATCGCCAGACTGTTGCCATGAGACTGTTTGCATTATTAGTATGCCTCTGTCTTGATTAAAATCATTTAAAAAAAACTTTTGCATTCTCAATAAATCAGCAATGATTACACGACGATAATGTTTATTTTAATTCCTTTTATTGTTTGCTTTACGGATAGACATGAAATATCTGTTTATATCTTCATTTATATTTTTCATTTAGATTTTTTTGCACATAGTGGTTAATGTTTAAAATGTTGCCCGGTTGATCTTTTTGATAAATTTGATGAATTTATCTTTAAGAATTATGCATTTTAGTTTCTTTGGAAGGCCCTGCATTGTTTGATATTGTTAAATCAATGTTTATAAGTCTGTTTCTCGTTTCGCCTTTTAAAAAACACGGATTATTCAGTGACCACAATGCCTGTTTCTAGGGCATTTTGATCTCCAGCCTCTGCTGAAACAATGAAAGCACCCAAATTCATTTTAAAACTTAATTTAAAAATTTTAACTGTTTGTTGCAGATCTATTTAGTTCTCAATGCAGACTTGGCAATTTCATTACCAACCTTGTCATTTCTTTCATTAAATAGCAGCAGTTTAAACCACTGTGCCAAAACCAATTTATTGGCTAAACCTATTTGTTTTTCTTTCTGCTGATATCTTTTCTTTAAAAGCATGAAAGTTTATCAAGAACAGTCAGTAAAATTAAGATGTATGGACATTTTCTGAAAATAAATCTAAAAGCACCACATTCTCTGAAACTGCTGTTAACAAGTGATGTACCAGGCATGCACAGGCATGAACCAGTGCAAACGTTTTTGATCCATACGACACTAAAAAGAACCAGCAAAACATCAAATGCTTGTCAAAACAACCGCTACTGCAACTGAAATACCTCTTTGATGATGTGATGTAGACTGTAAATAGTTATGTTTATCTCCCTTTTACCTTAGGCCATTTTGAATTGATGTTTTTGCTACCACCTCTGACTTCTCACTAAAGATCTCCAAATGACTTGCTGATATCAGTTCATGAATGTACTCTCACCACCTGAAACGTATTGCCTGGTCCCTACCCTCCTGCAATTCACCCATTTGACTCCCCTGCTGAGATCACTCCACTGGCTTCCTGTGGAGGCCAGAATCAGATACAAAGTTCTCACATTCTAGGTTTCAAGGAGCCCAGCTCCTCACTACATCTGACCTACACACCTGCGCAGCATCTTCTGAATTTCTGAGTTCATGCCCTGTCACTCCTTTGGTCTCATGGCTTAGTGTCTTGGTACCTCAATGTTGGAAAGTGTACTTTTTGCAGGTAGTCTACTAAATGACTAAATATACATGTAAATATACATGTAAATATTTCAGTACCTAGTTAGCACACTATAAATAGCTGATATTTGCAAACCAGTTAGCGCTGTATCCGCCATTCCTTTACAATGAAGTTAAGTAACATGCTAAGAAATCATGGACGTGTTAAACCGAACTTGCTGATTGAAATGTTCAGACAAAAACACCAAATTGTCAAAAAGTTGGGGTTTTTTTTTGTGGGCTGAACATGAGATGAACCTCAACAGACACTTTGTTTCAGAACAGAGTTAAACAGCTGCATGTGATTTCTGTATAAAAATAACTACCTTGGAATGCTGGAACACCATTCCTTGTCACATTTTGCTTCTGGACTTGTATTTCAACCCCTGGACATATTGTGATACTATTATAATTACTGACTTGGGATTGTGTTACTTCATACCTCATGTCTCTTAAAAATATTTACAATCTGTTGAAGCATCTAATCCTAGTAAGAACCTGAAGGATAAAGATCCCCATGCTGAAGAAGAGAGACCCCTAACTTCACCTAAACAGGCCAGACTGTTTATATTTTATAGCTTTATATTTTGTTTGGAAATATTTTATTTCATGGCAGGTGTTTGTGAACTGTTTCCAGAGGCTAATTTCTAGGTTTTCAAACCGCATTCTCTCCATCATTTTTATCAAATGCCATTTACATCATGTTGGCTGTGATAGATTTTTTTCTTTCTTTTCAATGTACTCAGTGGACTGAGTTTTCCCTTGTACTTTTAGCTGGTACTACCACAGCACTACTCATCATTGGTGATAACTCTAAAGATTGTTTGCTTTGCTTGGAGGCCTCTCGGAAAATCTATTTGCACTCATTGTCATAACTTAGCGAGATTCATGTAAGGAAATGCTGTCTTATAAACATTGGTCATTCAAGTGTTTGTGAATCCTTGCCCTGTTCGCTACTGTTGCGTTTCAAGCGTCAGTCTAACCAAGTGTAAAGTGACCATTTAATCATTTGTGAACACACCACGGCACACAGTGTGAACAGCACGAAATTCTTCTCTGCATTTAACCCGTTCACCAAGTGAAGCAGTGGGCAGCCAGGAACACAGCGCCCAGGGAGCAGTGTGTGGGGACGGAACCTTGCTCAAAGGGTACCTCAGTGGTGCCAGTAGCAGTCCTGGGATTTGAACCCACAACCTTCTGGTCACAGGGTCAGCTCCCTAACCACTTGGCCACCAGCTGCCCTCAAGCCTTAACTGGTGTTTAAAAAAAGCACATATTTAAAACATCCTACCCCAAAAGTGGTTTAAACATCTGGAAGGCTTGAGTGTTGAGTGCTGATGTTACAACCACCTGTCAGAGGTTGGTCACTTAGTGTTGGTCAGCTGTATAATAGAAGTGTTGATTTCCATAAAAGACAGCCCATTGAAAGTTTCACAAGGGGCAGGTTTGCAGTTATGAAAGTTCAGGTCAAGCCTTTCAGAAGGGGTCGGTGGAGTTATTGACTAGGGCAATCTACTGTGCTGTGTGTGGGTGTCTGTGTGTGTGTGTGTGGGTGTTAGAGAGAGAGAAAAAGGCAAAAAAATTACACAGTCAGCACCATACTCATTCAGGAGTGGCTCAGTTCAGCTTGATATTCCCTCTCTCTCTTGCTCTCACACACAGACACAGTCTTCCCCCTCTCTTTTTCCCTCTCTGTCTCTCTCTCTTTTCTCCAACTCCACATTAATTTCGTCTCTGGCCAAGAAGACATGAAGCAGTACTAATGATTCCAATTCCCTCCGACTGCATGGGTCTAATGCAATTAACTGAACTTGTAGAGAGGGAGGGAGAGAAAGTGGGTCTGGAGAAATTCACCCTTAATCCAATCAGAGAGAGAGAGAGAGAGAGAGAGAGAGAGAGAGAGGGAGAGAGGAAAGAGATTGTGTGTATGTATGTGTGCTGGACCAGAATGAATATCCAGTCAACAGTTTTAATCATAACCCTCACTATACAGAGGAAATCTTTCCTAATCACAGCTCATCTCATCGGCTAAATGAGTTACCTTGAGTTATTCCAGCAGCCCTTAAATAATGTAGTCATGCTCAGTGTGGACATTAAATAATTGCCAGGTTGTCGTTTTCCTCCTTTTGCCACCTTTTGGTCACATCTCTCACAACACACATACACAGCTGTGTTTTTGTGTGTGCACACGTGCACTATACTGGTCCTCTGTTTGAACTCTACACTAATGGAGAAGTCCATCAAAGGCCACTGATTTAACAGAATTTCTGCATTAAGAAAGTATTAAGATGTCATTTTGTTCAGAGTGGCTTCATGTAAAACATTCCATTCCAGAGAAACCTATAAAGTCAAGAACTGTTCACTGTGTTGTTGAAGGGAACCAGACGTCCAAAGTGTTTAATGCCTCTAAAAGCTCCCTCACAGAAATAGATTTCATGAAATGGTTATGATTACACTGCCCAATGCCTGAGACATCGATTTATGATAAAGAATGTTCTGGCCTAAAACATATTTTTCAAAAATCCATTTTTGCTAGGTAAACCCAAAGAAAATGTACTTTTAGAGATGTATTTTACCATTGCTAACTTTATAAACACTATTGTAGTATACATCAGTGTTAATTATAATTTGTATAAAATCTTTCATAGAAGAAATGCAGCTCAAAGTGCTTTACAGAAAAGACATGCATCGAGTAACCCCATGAGGACAGTCACAGAAAAGCTGACTGTTAGCAAGAAAACTCATTGCTAGGAGAGATTGGTCTTTCAACCAAATTTCAATACATTTTTTGTTATGTAATCCAAAAATATTGTACATTGTGTTCTGTAGCAGTTTGTAATGTAAAAAAAACCCCCAAAACTAAATTCTAACTGACTTGTGCTGCTACAATGATGTTTGTGTGTGTGGTTTGCTGGTCTGGTTCGCTCTGAGCAGTCTAGCTGATTGCTAATCAGCAGCTGCAGGTGTTTGAAATTTGAGCCAAATGCTAATTAGCATCATGAGCACAGTTGATGCACGTTTTTGCTTTGAATTGCTGCTCATTTTGGACATTCAAGGCTGGAGCAGCTCCAGCTTAACATTAAATGCTGCTGAACTCTATGTAAGAGTGAGTAAAAACACTCATAGATCCTATAATACAGCCTCCCAACACACATGCACACAGAGGAGAGCTGTGCTTACCATTCAGAATTTCTCTGACGATTTACTATTTACTCTATCTGCTTTTTTACACTCTCTGTTCCCTCTTTCTTTCTCTCATACTCTCTCTGTCTCTCTCTCTCTCTCTCTCTCTCTCTCTCTGTCTGTCTGTCTCTCTCTCTGTCTGTCTCTCTCTCGTTCGCTCTCTCTGTCTGTCTGTCTCTCTCTCTGTGTCTGTCTGTCTCTCTCTCTCTCTCTCTCTCTCTCTGTGTCTGTCTGTCTCTCTCACTCACACACAATCTCTGGCTCTTTGTCAACATCTCTCTCTCTCTCTCTCTCGCTCGCTCGCTCGCTCACAGTCTCTCTCGCTCACAGTCTCTCTGTCTCGATCTCTGTCTGTCTTTGCTCCCCCCTTGTCTTTTCTTCATAATCTCCAGTGCTGCTCCTGTGAAATCTCCAAAGTTTCTGGGTCAAGAATACACACAGAGATTAATAACAAACCCCCATGCTGAATAATTTATGGCAAAGGACTCTGTCTCGTTTTATTGGGAGGGACAAAGCCTTTCACACACACACGCTCCTCACATATCTCTGAGGGATTTTCATCTAATCAAATGGTTGAAGATATACATCTATTGTTTAGTAAAGATGCAACATGACGATCACATGACGAATAGACGATGCACTCTAATGCCAAAACAAGGACCTGAGCCAGGAGATTAGAGCAGCGGAGGCCGCCCCGACGATCTTCACACACTCTCGGCTTTGCTTATTCAGGCAAATGGAATTGTAGAAGAGTTTTGCATTGGTCAACCTTTCCATAAAGAAGAGTCAGCTCTATTTAGCTAGTTTTGATTCTGTTCATTTCACTTGTTTGTGTGTGTGTGCGCTTTGGGGTGTTAATGAGGTTTTGATAAGGGACAGGTGATCTTTGTGTACTGTTTGTCATCACAGAACACTACGGCACACAAATTATGATGCTGAGCTTGACTGCATCCATAAGACACAAGCCCAGAGCTCCATCAGATCACTTAGTTGTTCTCTGCTCTTTGTTTTCGGACTATAAATACAAACTGCCTTGCTCTTCAGTGCTGTATTTTCTCTTCAAAACTGTTTTGTCTGTTTTTTTCTTTATTTATTTCTTTGCTTGTGTCTCTCTATTTTTTTTATCTCACTTTATTTCTTTCTGTCTGTGTGCCTTTCTGTCTTTGAGTAATTTGTTCTGTCTGTATTATATTTTTTGCTTTCTCTCTCTTTCAGGATCACTCTGAATGGTATGAAGGTGTCCCGGCCAGATGTGCGGATTGGCCGGTACAGGATGATAAAGCATGAAAGAGACAAGCACAATGAACCAAACCCCCAGAGGTGAGCCCCTCCGACATTATAAACACTCATACTTACTGCACACAGCCTGTATGGCGCTGTGATGTAGAAGAGGGCTGCACAAAATATTGCCAACTCAACTGCAGTAAATGTTGTTTTTCCAAAACTCTTCACCATTATTTCTAGCATGAACGGGTGAACTTGTTATATTTAGGTCAGTGGTACATGTCATAGTAGTGTCAGCCACTACTAGTGCTGGCTAAACATCTGATGCATATGGTACATTTAACTGGAAACACTTCAGGAATGTCGAAGTCG
>JBBPCX010031744.1:0-16052 GCA_037974365.1 Hydrocynus forskahlii | reverse complement strand
ATACTATTTGGCCTTAAAATGACTCAATTAAGTGTTAAATAATCAGCAGGGTTAAGGGTCTTGCTCAGGTACCCAGTGGTGGTATGCTGAAGGTAGGATTCGAACCCATGACCTCTTGGTCTAGAGGCAAGTAGCCTACCCGTAGGCCACCAACCACCTAAAACAATATGATGCATGTAAATGATGATTTAGTATCAGTAGTTCATCATTTTAACCCACATCTAACCGTGATTGTTCAGAGGAAAGGCAGAGACTTTTACCTTTTCAGAAACTAAGACCCACTTATAACACTTGCATATATTTACCAAAAAAAAAAAGCCACAATTCATCATAAAATGACCAATTTCCAATCTCTCTTTATCCAGATTAACCCTCCTGCTTCTTTTATTTTTCCTTTAAGACTGATATGTAAATGATGTCTCTTCAGATTGGCTGGCCAATATTGTTTAAAAAAATTGTGTGTGCTGAAACATTCCTCATAGCCACAGTGCGAATGTGGGACAGGGCTAAAGTAGCCTGAACAGGTGGATATATGGTCATGTGATGACTTGTATGACATCACAAAAACTGACTTCAGAATTTAGCTGTGTGTCCATGTACGGAGTGTTTGGGCTGGGGAGTAAAGAGCATGTTTAGAAACTTTGAGAGAACTACAGCTAACTACAGTTTTCCATGATGTGGGCCTTTTAAATAACATTTAAAATCCATTTACGGTGATTCTGCTACTGGGTTTTCTCTTGTACTCTCCAGTTTTATGGTTGAGTGTAAAAGTAATGAGGAGTGAGATTACTTTTTCACTTTGTCCTCACCTTTGCTGCTACAGCTATGGGTTTTGTTGCCTGAGGCTGGAAATGTACCCCCACCTTGTGAGCACCCAGTTCTAATACTTATACTAACAATGTACACCGTATGGACAAAAGTATCGGAACACACTTGTTTTTCAGGGTTAGTTCTAGGCCCCTTACTTCCAGTGAAGAACAGTCTTAATGCTTCAGCAGACCAAGACATTTTGGACAACGCCATGCTTCCAACTTTGTGGACCCAGTTTGGGGAAGAACCTTTTCTGTTCCAGCATGACTGTGTCCCAGTGCACAAAGCGAGCTCCATAAAGACGTGGCTGGATGAGTTCAGTGTGGAAGGACTCACCTGGCTGCACCGAGTCCGGACCTCAACCCCATCCAACACCTTTGGGATGAACTGGAACAGAGATTGCGAGCCAGGTCTTCTCGTCCAACATCTGTGCCTGACCTTATAAACGTGCTACAGAACAAATGGGCACAAATTCCCACAGAAACTCCACAATCTTGCGGAAAGCCTTCCAAGATGAGCGGAAGCTGTTATAGCAGCAAAGGGGGACCAACTGCATATTAAAGTCTATTTATTTGAATGCAGAGTCATTAAAGTCCCTGTTGGTGTAATTGGTCAGGTGCCCCAATACCTTTGTCCATACTAATACTAATGTAATCAATAGCAGAAGGCCTACTTGCTTAACGACCAAAATGACTGAAGTGAATTGAAGGTATGTCTCATCATATGCCAGTGATGCGTACTAGAGTGTGTGTGTGTTGTGCATAGAGACCTGAAAGTGTGCATATATGTGGACCAGTGGGTCTCAGTGTCAGTGCTGCATGTCCTTCACCAAGCCCCACTAAGCCCCTGACTGATATATATGACTAAGATAGAGACACATTTACTGTCAGTTCATATCTAAACGCCCCCCACCATCAACTTCCCAGGCCATCCCCTCTAATCCAGCCCACCCATTCTAATGGCTGTATAGGAGAGATTTATGGCTTTACAGACATGGGCTATAGGTGAAGTAGTAATAGAAAAGGAAGACTAATGCAGACCATGTACAGGCCAATGTTATGTTATCAGGACAGGGGATTCAAGCGCCGGTATGAAGGAGATCTACAGTACAAGTCTTAAAAAGTATATTCTCAAAGCGTATTCGTATGCTTCAAATGTGAAAATCATCCCATTCGGTGAGGCTGCATTTATATGGTGTACGAGCCTGCTGATCTAATACAGTTGAGAAAAGCCTGCTGACTTACAGATATTATACTTCCAAAGGTGAATTTTCATATCTTTGTCTTTCCGCGCTGACCATGTCTCTGCAGGTGGGACATCATCATAAATGAGGTGTGGCAGTTTTCACAAATTGTGTTACTGTCAGTCACATAATATGAATTTTGTTGCCTGTGTTTTATTGTGTTTGACTACTTTTAAAGCAGCGGAGCTGTCTACATACACCGTTTGTCAAGAGTTTGGGGACATCATGCTTTTCTAATTGTTTTAAATACAAGTGAGCATAATTTCTTTATCATTTTGCAATAACTTCACATATTAAAGGGAGTATGTCCTACATTTTCTTCCTCTGAGGCTCTCCAGTGCTAAAGATGTGATCTAGTTTTCCATGATTTGGACTCTTTAAAAACATTTAAATCACATTTATGGTGATTCTACTAGTGGGTTTTCTCTTGTACTCTCCAGTTTCATGGCTGAGTGTAAAAGTAATGAAGAGTGAGATTACTTTCTCACATTGACCTCACCGTTATGGAAAAAGGGAGGAAAATCTAGTTTTCCATGATACGGGCCCTTTAAATAACATTTAAATCTTCTGCGCTGTTGGTTCCCCAAAGAACCCAGGTGTTATAAATTATGTGTATGTTTAAAGAACCTTCACAGGACATGTCAAGCTTCTACATCAAATTTTTCCTGGCACCCTACGTCCAAACCGAGATCCTTTTTAACTTGCACTTGTGCTTCTTAATGGCTGCTTGTTTGCGAAGCCCCGCCCATCTCTGGAAACCATGTGGAACATTGACCTTTAGCTTCTGCATCTCGACTGAGTTTTAAAGAGGAGAACGTGGAGAAGAGTGGAGAGAACAGCGGCGTCGGAGAGAGGGCCACCCTCAAACCCACTCCAGAAGCCCATTATCGGAGCCAGTGAACAATCAGCCACCCGCTATCTGATTATGGAGTACACTCTCGGAGTCGAAACCGCACGCGGCAGCAAGGTCAGAACACCTGTGAACTAAACTTCACATCCCATTCAAGCATATTGTTAAATACCAAGACACGGTTTCATTTAATTTGCACTTTCGCAGAGGTCACTGAAGGATCGGGACCATCACTCCTGTTGCGTAATAGCATAATTGCAGCACAATTATTTCACACAGCAGTCGGCTCATGCCATGTGCACAGCATGTGTGTGTTGGAAGCGCTCCCATGCTTTCTGCACCCAAAGTGAAGGCCTGTTAAATATTCGGTCCCTGGTCCGTGTGCATTTGTGTGTGTCTGAAGGGAGGGTTATTCAAACACACACGGCAGTGACACCGAAAAACAGCAATTTCCTGCTTCATTGATTTCTCTGTCTCTCTGTCTCCTTTCTCATCATCCTTTCTTTCTCTCTCTCTCTTTCTCTCCTTTAAATCTGAGCTACAACGCTCCATCAAAGCTCCTCGGAAAACAGTCATACGCACAAAGGCAAAAACGGATGGCCAGAGAGGAGCTTTAGATCATCAAATATTCAAATGGTGGCTCTAATTGCCATAGTTCACAAACAGACTGAGATTCCACAGTATCTCACAGAAACAGGCCATCATAACAAAGGCTCGAAGCGTATGAGATTCACACGCTTAAAAATAAAGCTACCAGAAACGGATGGCTCTCTGAAGCATCATTATTGTAAATGAGATGTGTGAACATGAAGGTTCTTTTAAAGGCCTATAGAAACTTCATATAAGGTAAGCGTTCTTAAAAGAATCCACACTTTCCATTATGTTAAGGTGGATTGTACCTTTAACTCTTAGAACGCGAGCAGTACGGATCAGTGCCAGAAGTGCAACAAATGGTAAACTGTCGCTATATGGCAAAACTGCTCCTTATATGGCTGTTCCTGGAGGGTGAGTTTTGTTTGGTGTTCCTGTTTTACACAGAACCAAACTTATTGTTATTTAAAAAACATGTAATATTAATAATAAACGATACAGGCATTTTAAAAATAGCATTACACTCAAATGCTCATAAAGAACAAAAATGCTCAAATTTCTTGTATTTTAGGGGCAGCTGGTGGCCTAGTGGTTAGGGTGTTGCCCCTGCAATCAGAAGGTTGTGGGTTCGAATCTCAGGAGTGCTAGTGTCATCACTGAGGTTCCCTTGAGCAAGGTGCCGTCCCCACACGCTGCTCCCTGGGCGCCCCTCACTTGGTGGAGGGCTTAAATGCAGAGAAAGAATTTCACACTGCGTACTGTGGTTTGTTCATGCGTGACTATAAGGGGCCACTTTACTTTGGAAACGATCAGAAAAAACACAAGATCTTTGAACCCGGCAGAACATTAGCAGGCCTTCGTTTTGGGTGCAGAAAACCCACAGAGGGAGGGGGTTCAGAGAGCTTATAAATGTAATGTAAATGTAGTTCCCTGAAGAACATTTCAATAGATGGTTCTACAGTGAATCATTTCTGTAAATTTCACTCACAGATTTCTTTTTTGGACAAATCTCATTTATATTGACCTTTTCTATCAATTCTGGCAAGTTCAAATGATCTAAGCCCCCTTCTCTCATTCATTTTTCTCTTTTCCTTTGTTTTTCCCTGTCAACCCATCCATGACGGGGCACTTCAACAACTATCAGTTGCGGTGGAGAACATCTCATTTCTGTTAAAGGTCGTTCTTCACTTACACTCTTAAAAATGCCCGATAGCATTTGACAACAGTTTCCAAAAGAAAATTTAACAGAAGCTTTGAACTGCTTTAAAAAGGCTCTATACACTTTCCAAAAATTGTTCTTTCAAGAAACACCCGCTGATCCCATCCGCTATCTGGGCGACCAAAAGCGGTTCATCCCTGTTTGTTTTCCAAAGAGCGCTTTCTTAAGAGCATACCTGGCAAGAATGATTTACAAAACATTTCTCTACACTGATAGAAAGTCCTGTATGAAAGATGTGTAAAAGAAAAATTCTCTAAAGAGCTGCAGTGATAGTGGAGGACTGAAAAAAAAGCATAAAAAATAACTTCTGGCGGTTTGAATGCATCTAATTTCTGTAATCACTCTGCATTGTCCCTGAATGACTACCAAACTGTGACGCTGACTACCAAGCAGGCCCAATTCACCTGCCTGTGAGTTCTACACAAAAAAAGCACCTTGCATTGTGTTTCAAGGCGTTTCCATGGAGCAGGCCGCTTTGGCAGGTGTGTGACAGGCTGGGACATAACACCACCCATTCAGAGTTTAACTAGTGACAAAGTGCTAACCCAGCTAGCCTCTAGCCTAAGGATACTGTCAATCTCATTCCTAACAGCCGAGTCGAGACTGTCTCATACTTTCTCCACTCAGTGTTTGCTGACAGAAACAAGAATCATCTGATATTTCCATGCACAAGATATTATCTGTTAACAATTATTATTAATTAATAATTATTAGCAAGTACTCTCACTAGCCACTTTATTAGAATCACTTGCCTTATTGTTCCACCTTTGTGGAGTTAGAGGCAGTCTGATACACTGTCTTGTTATCCACAAGCTCTTCATCATTGGTCACTTTTTGACCACAGAGACATTTGGCTGGACAGTTTTGAGTAATGGAAGAAGAGATAAGATAAGATAAGATAAGAGAAGAGTTAATAGTCACACAAGTGGGAAATTTGCAATGTTATAGCAGCAAGTGGACAGAACAAGAGAAGAAAAAAGAAACAGCATAACCTATAAAAATTATACAACATAACAGTATTATGTATATGTGTGTGTGTGTGTGTGTGTGTGTGTGTGTGTGTGTGTGTGAGTGTGTACAAAGTGGGTGTCTTCAGATGTCTAGTATAGACTGGACTCCTGACCTAGCAGTGAAAAGTGCTTTACCTGACACACTTGTATCCGTTCCACATACACACTACCATCCAACTAGTGTCACTGCCATGCTGAGAATGGTCCATCACCCACATTATATCTGGTCAAGAGCTGTCCTGGTGTCAGAACTAAACAATGAAAAACGGGGTACAGCAGGGGGGAATTAGTTCCAGACCTGAGAGGCGAGTCTCCCACACAGCTGGGTTATTTCTTTGCTTCTGATTCGCTGATTCATCAGTTGACCATCTGGATCAGTAGATGTATCTGAGCAGAAAAATCATTGTACTGAACACTAACCCCTTAGGCCCAGTATTGAAAACCCATGGGAAAGTGGGCAGTGGACAACCTGTGCATCAGTTAATGGATCCAAGTGTGTAATTGTACCTAAATGGTGATCTATAAGGTGGGTGGACCTCAAAGTATTCAGTCAGTGGGAGTACAAGGTACAAGCTTCTAATAAAGAGGACATTGAGTACCAAATCAGAACGACTCCTCTCCAGTGATTCAAGCAGTTGATTGTGCTAATTTATGGGTGGATCGGAGAAGAGTCCGTCCTCTGTGGGGTTTCACTTCTTGATTTCTGTAATATTTAGAGCTGAGGCGTAAACAGGGTCCTCTCACAACATGTCTTCATCTCCTTCCCTGCTTCCTGAGGTAATGGCAAACGTCAGCTAATGAATTACGCTTCTGTTTTGGCGCTCAGGGAAAAGGATTACAACGTATTTCAAAAATACAGAAGCAGAAGAACACGTTTGTCTGATCTCTTTCCTTTTCTTCTTTCAAGTATCTGTTGTCGCTTGTAAAGTCACATCGGAGCTCCACGGCTCTTTTCTGAGGAGATTGAAGTTTCTTTTCTCAAGTGATGTGAAAACCTGCATCTCCAATTGAGTACTTTTGTCGTGTACTTTTAGCCACTTTCAACACAAGTTGTGCTTTCACATTTGGGAACACAATTGGATGCAGCGCAATTTAACACCTGAATGTGCCCGGTGGCTCCAGATGTCCATACTTAGAGCGTGCATCCATTAGAGCATGCAGCAGTGTAAATGGAAAAAATGGCGAGAGCACCTAATTTGGAGCAAAACAGACTCCTCTTTACATTGGACATAAAACATCATTTCCACCTGATTTTAAGGGTCACATGAACTGAAAATTTTTTGTTCCCCTATAATGCTGGTACACTATATGACCATAGAAATGTGTATGAAACCTAAATTGGCATTGAACAAACAAGTCATCATTTATTAAAGTTTTTTTTATGGTGGCAGACAAATTTTGATATCAAGAAAGCTGCATTTTATTTTTGTGGAAAGGTGGAAAAGACAGATTGTGGAGAGGTTCTTGGCCCTCCCCTTTCATGCTACATTGATCTCTAGCAGCTCAACACAGAGTAACATTTCACACAGAGAGAGCCAACAGTGTCCTGATTTATCTGATTACAGAGTTGTGGGCAATATCTGTTATTTGATTGTAATCATTGGATATATCTGAGTTGATGGCCATTTTGCACTAAACACCCAAAAAAGGTTCTTTTAGTGATGCAACGGAAGAATGATGGACTTCAAAGGCCAATTATTGATGAACACTGAACATTTCTGAATCATTTATGCTCATTCTATCCCTGACTTAGTTACAGTCTCAAATCATTGCACTGAAGTCTCATTCTCTGACTAAGGTCTCTGTAACCCATTCCACAAGATGGACTTAAGATTCCATGTCAAGACCACAGTCCTTCTCTTGACATCAACAATTTGTATCTCAAGAATGATATAAAGATGCATTCCTTTACTCACTCTTTAGATGGTGCTCTCCCTTTGCCTCTCACTTGTCTCTTTGGGTCCACTCTCCAAAGAAAATCTCAATTTCTTTCTCTAATAAATCTTTAAAAGTCATTTTTCTCATCTCCGATTTTCAGTTCACAGCAACCACAGTTGGTCCTCCACCTTTCCACCTCTCAAGAACCATTTTCATCCAGTAAAGAACCACTTTGTGTAAAAGGGATGTGTGAAAGTGTGAAAAGAGCCTTTTGTATGTGTAAAGAACATTAAATAATGTAAACATTCTTGACCCATTTGGGAGTTCAGCCAGGAATGTTTGCATTATTTGAAAGTTCTTTGAACTGTGAAAAGGTTCTTCACACTCTCACATTCGAAAAGTGTTGTGTTAAGAACCATCCCTTGAAAGGCTCTATGGCCTCATGAATAGAACTCCTTCTAGGTGTAGGGGCCCTTTTGTTTTGCATTAGATATGATCTGTTTTCGAATCCCTTCAGTTGATTTTGTCTTTTTTTAATTATATTTTTCTTCCCAATAACATTTTTATTAACATCCATTAAAGTAAATAAATAGGAATGTGAATAGTAAGATATATCCATAAATTGAAATACTCATATCTTGGTTCAGGGATAGAATGTGGTTCCACATGAATGGCATGACTGCCGATCATCCCTCCTGGCGTAAATAAGGGGGAGGTGAAGAGAAAGCCTTGACCTGCAGAATAGTTCATGGTCGACAACTCACGGACGCCTTCGAAGTTAAAACTGGCGTGAGGCAAGGCTGCCTGCTCTCGCCCTTCCTGTTCCTGTTAGTCATAGGCTGGGTCATGAAACATTCGACAAACCTGAAACGAAACGGCATCCAGTGGACACTGTGGAAACAGCTGGATGACCTTGACTTTGCAGATGACTTGGCTCTGCTCTCCCACACCCAACAACAGATGCAGGAAAAAACCAACACTGTTGCCGATAACTCAGCCAGCCTGGGCCTCCACATAAACAGGAAAAAGAGCAAGCTCTTGAAGACAAATGCATCCAACAATACACACATCCCACTTGAAGGTGAAACACTGGAAGAAGTAGACAGCTTCAACTTGGCATCCTAGACAAACAAGGAGGAACGGATGCTGATGTCAGAACCCGCATCGGTAAAGCAAGAGCTGCCTTCCATCAACTGAAAAACATCTGGGGATCCAGTGAAATCAGAACCACCACCAAGATCAGGATCTTCAACACAATAGTGAAGCCAGTCCTACTGTAAGGAGCTGAGACGTGGAGAACCACATAACCCTGGTTATGCAAGCATGTGATGAGAGTTAGAGGGTCAACATGATATGATAGAGAAAAGAAATTCCAGTTTTTATAAGTCTCTGACTGGGAAGGAGCACTTTTTCTTGTCTGTTCTACAAACTTCACAGACTTCTGATAACATCTTCACTGTCACAGTAGACACGAAGAGGGATGAGCAGAGAGCACTGGGGAGTCGGTGGTTTATTCTCTGCACATGTCTTTCAGCTTTATTCCATCTCTCTCTCTTTCCCTCTCTTATTACCATTACCGTCTCACACTTTTCTGTAGAAGCATTCATGAAGGATCTCACCCCACTGGACTAAAGCTTCTCCGATTCCCCTTCTATCCGTGATTGTAAATCCAAATCTCAGCCTTCCTTCCTCATTTCCACTTCCCTTTTCTTTTTCTTCCTATGTCAATCTATTTATCATGGTGAGCTTCAAAAAATTTTGGTCACAGTGTATTGAAGCTCAGTCCCAGGGATAAAAAGAACAACGCTCTTTTACCAAATACAGGCCATTCTTCACTTACACTTTAAAAATAGGTCAGCTTGATGTTCTTGGCTTGGATGTATGGTTCATGGAAACATCTTTACCTGGGAGTCAAAAGTGGCTTCATGCCAAAGAACCCTCACTGGCAACCCTTAGAATGCGTCAAAAGTGCAACAAATGGTACACTGTCATCATGTGACAAAACAACTCTTTCTATGGAAGTTCCCCCAGTTTGTGTTGATGCTTGAGGTGTCAGATGTCAAGCTGAGGTTTGTTTGGTGTCATATAGAACCAAAATTGTCATTAAAAAACATGTAATAATGATAACCGCTACCGGGGTTTTAAAACATTGTCATATGAAAATGCTCACATAGAACAAAAATGCCTAAATGTTCTTTTATTTTAGGTCTTAGAAACAAAGGAAAAAAACACAAGATCTTTGAGCCTGGGAGAACTATGAGAATAGTCTCTGCCCACATGTGGGTGGGGAAAACACGCAGAGGGAGGGGCTACGGAGAGCGGCTCCGGAAAGCGGAATTCAGATTTTACCAATACACTCTAGTTCTAAGGGTTAAGAGTGTAGGAAGTCAACCCCATTACATAGGAAATGGATAACATTGCAGATAATAGTTCTAGCCTGTTGAAAATTGATATTATCAAATATTACTGTAATTTAAATCATGCTTTTTATTGCTTAGCTTTATTTTAAAAGTATTCAATCATTCGAATTTGTGGTCAGGTCAAAAATGTGTACAGTGTCCAAATGTATCCAGACACCCCTTCCAATAAGTTAAGTCGCCTGCTGACGCAGGTGTTCAGTTGAGTACACACAGCTTAATCTCTGTTGAATAGTAAGGACCAACAGAATAGGATGCATATGGGGAGGGGGGGGTTGCGTAAAATTCCCAAAAGAATACCCTTAATTTTAGAACAAAACACAAATATAAATAAGACAAAAAACTCTGTTAGAGAGTAAAAATAAAAAAAACTTTCTAGAAAAAGTTTGTTGAACTAGTCCATATAGTTTCATTTGACAGACTCTCTCCTCCACTAAAGGCCAGACCCAGGTTAGTATACCAAGCACTTACAAACTGGCTCCCATATTTGCTAATAATCTGTTTTCTGCACAGGCAGCACATAAACTCCTCCATCCCAGTGGGGTTTTTTTGGGGGGGGGGTGCAAACTGGCATGTCATAAATAATTAAGAAATATTATAAGATGGTGTACTTGTTAATTATGTAATAATTACATTATTAGGAGAAATTAAATCTATGACCTACAGCTCACATGTGGTAATTTACATAAGCAAGTCTTTTTGAGACCGCTTAGCAACTCGACATGGTTTGAGGTTGGTGCAAGATGATTTAGGTTCATGTTAATTGGTTGCGCTAATTGCTTCCATTTCTTGTTTACTACATCAGCCTCGTAGCTCCAGTCCAGCACTAAAGAAGAAAACTGTGAACACCACACAGGTCCTGGCTGATGGCCTACATCTGGGGCCAGTGTTAAAATTTCACATTGCTCCCAACCATTTCTATAAGCTCACACTATACAGAGGGTCCCCATGTGCCAGATGGAATAGACTATGAAATGTAGTTCATTAACTGAGAATGGATTAGTGGGTAAACAAATGGGTAAACAAAAGTTTTGTTAAATGAAAAACAAAAAAACAAATCCAAACTCCTAGAAAAAACATTCTAACATCAGTTTTTACCAGCAGAACTGAATCAAGGTCTCCTGGGTTCTGAAAGTTGAATGGCCTTCAACAACAACAAAAGCACTGAACCCTAAAAAATGCTGCTCTGTACTCCCACAGGCCACTCTTTCAATAAATTGAGAGAAGTGACCCAAAAAAAAGCCCTCTTCCTAACCTTCAATCCTCAGCAGAGGGCCTCAGAGCAGCCCTCTGATGGTCTGGATCATGCGCTGCTTGTTGTCTTCTGCAAAGACACGTAATCATTGTGGAAACCACGAGGGAAAGATCTTTTCTCCTGAAATACACTTCAACCAGCAACAGTCCAGCCATGGCTTCTCACACTCATATAAACAGAGGAGTATGTAGCCAAGGAATATGAATGTGAACAAATCTGACTGCAGGGCTTCTCTCAGGAGACCTACAAGAGCATGTTCTTCACTGCCGGTTGCTTGGTTTTTAGACACGCAATATATAAGACATGATTCATCTTAAGAGCACCAAAGGACGCTTATAAGGGGAAAAATATCAGGAGACACACAAGTGCACAAAACCCCATTCTTGGGTATTTAATTGGAGCAACATATAATCACAGAGCATCTTGTCATTTTGAATGTTTATGCTTTTTCCCTTTATCCTCCGGCTGAATCTCTGAAAAAACATGGCTCACAGGAGGGTGAAGGAGCAAATGGAAGAGGGCATATGGAAAGAAAAGGTTATGGAGTGAATTAATTAGGCTGGGAAGCATCAAATGAATGCACGCTAGGAAAGGGAGTAGGTGAGTGTGAGTGAGAAGGAGGGAATTAGCATAGGGAGCGAGAGAGGAAGGCTTTAAAAGAAAGCTGATTAAGAAAGCTCTGCAGACCTCCTCAGACGAGCATCCAGATCCGCTCATTAGAGGTGTTAGATCCATGTGCTCTCTTCTTCTGCAGCTGAACTATCTGTTGTTTTCTTATGGCGACCATTGCCGGGGTACACAAGTGTTACAGAACGTTGGAAAACATCCTTTCATCTTAATGAGCAATTACAACCAAGGACTCAGAATAATTACATTTAGAGTGTGTTCTTGACTTCAAATCATATTTATTTTGATTGTGCTGGAAAGGAGGACAGTGGGTTCTTCATAGCAAGAAGGTTCTGGGTTCGATTCCTGGTTGGGGATCAATATTGCTAAAGAGCTGTTGGGAGCTCCGGTTTCATCCTACAGTCCAAAGACTTGCACAGTAGGTGAACTGGAGATGCTAAATTATCCCGAGGTGTGAATGCGTGTGTGTGTTTGTCTGCCCTATGAATGGCCTGGGGACCTGTCCAGGGTGTTTCTCCATCTTTCGCCCTTTGATCACTGGAATAGACTCTAGCAACCCCTGCAACCCTGGGTAAGGATAATCGGCCTGGATAATGAATGTTCTGGAAAGGTCACACGTTTAGGAGAGAGAGCATGTCGTTTTTAAATGAATTAATAATGAAACTCTGACATGGTCATCTCCAGGGGTGTCAAAAAATACAGAGAAACTCTCCACAAGTGAAAGTATGTGTACTGCTTCAAAACCGTACCTAATTAAAAGTTGACATACGAAGCCAAAAATATGCTTGAGTCAAATTAAAAAGTGTTCCTTATTTGAAAATTCTCAAGTGTATTAAAGTAAAACATAAAAAAATGCAATGCAAATAACACAGAGTTGAACATATTATTTTTGTTTTCATTTTTTAATGCTGAGCACGAATTGATCGTGGCGCAGCAAGTCGAACTCCTCTTAACCCTTTTCATCAAACTCCGCACGATGTGTGGTGACTAACGGGCAGTGCTCGTCCTAAAACACAGGTGAACTTGACTGGCTAGAAAGAAATGTAAAGAAGTCTTTTCTCAGTTTGTAATTAATACTTTGAAAATAAGTCAAAGTCTCTTTCCCCGTTTTTCTTGGAAATGAATTTCATGTGGATTATATGATAAAACAAGATCTAAAACTGCTTATCAGACCTGTTAGAAGGCTATCTGGGGGTGATCTTAATATTCTGTTGAGCACCTCCAGCCTGCTATGCCACTGAAACAGAACTTAAGAGAATAAGTGAAGCAGAGAAATTAGTGACATGAGAACATTTGTGTTGTAGATCCCGCTGTCCACTAAAACATTCTCCAGTTTTTATAGGTCCTAAAGAAGCTTAAAGAAAATCTGAGCCCAGTTTGGCTTGCTAGGTAAGATTTCAGTCTGTAAGTTTCTCAAACTTGAACACAGAGGAACCCAGTTTTGCCGGAAAGGATGACCCACATCAGCCATATGATCGGTCAGAGGACTGGTGATATATGCATGACCCAAGATTATGCCTAAAAAGGATAATTTTGGCAAAATGCATTGACGGACATCAGAAAACACTTGACACAACATACGTTGTATACTTATACTGTCACACACCCATCAGACTCTGTAACTCCTCCCCCATCATACAAGCACTTATCAGACTCTATAACTCCTCCCCCTGTCACACACCCACACAATAACCTGTGCAATAAACTGATGCTACCTTGTGAAATTTCTTTCTGGGTTTAAATCATTATCATTATGTGTATCATTATTTTGTTATTATGTGTAATAGTCTTACCATGCGAAATATCATACAATATTTTTATTGGGTGCTAAAGCATTATCATTATGTGCAATATTTTATTATTATTATGTGCAATAGTCTTACCATGTCATATATCACCACTTGTCTCAATCTTACTGCTCTACTACTGATCTCTATTATGTACAATAACAGACTCCTAACCACTATTTGTGTTATTAGTAATTCACTCAACTGTAAGTTACTTACCTATAATATTAATACCCAGCATTTATGTATATAGCATAGTGTATTTCTTTCTCAGAGAATTTTCTGCAGATTCTGATTCTAATTTTGAATGGCAGACAGTAAGTCACATAACACAACCTGGTCAACAAGAAGAGATATGCTTTGATGTGTATGTTTTTTGCCTGACCAGAAAACGCATCAGGTCATCAGAGAGGAAATAAACAAAGAAATGATGGGGAAGTGGTGGGAACAGAGAAATGGAGAGAATGCCTGAACGTGTATCAGGCTGCTAACACATGGGGGAGTGCAGTCTCTGGGTGACCATAAATCAGGCAAGCCCATTGTGCGGCGGCGAGGGTGAGATGCTAATGACGGTGGTCCCCGGGTAATACACTTTACGTTCCAATGGAGGGCCCGTCTGCGGCTCGCTAAATCAACAACCCCTGGCGCTCGTGCACCACAATGCCTTTTCAAAAGCTCTACAGAGCACTCGCTGTGAGAAACTGCCGGGATGATAACGCAGATTAGTGGATCATGTGACTGGGCCCTTCAGGATTTATTGTTTCATAATGGCTCAGATTTAGAGGTGGATGTCCTGTAAATCGGTGTCAGGTGTTCATGAAACAATTCATCCAGGGTTTCTATTGAATCGCAATCACAATAGGCGCATATTTGAAAGGCTGTGTGTGTTTGTATGTGTGTGTACATAAACACAGGTTTACGATTATGTAGCGTCGGCACACGTGTTTTTGTAGATTTTGTAGTTTTGTAGATTTTTGGTACAAAACCCAAGAGAAATACAGTTAGCTTTTAACAAAAACTCTGTGTTAGATTTTTTTTTTTTGATTAAGATTAGGTTTAAAAAAAATATGTAGCATACCTAGTTCTGCCTCGCACCCGTAGATCCCGGGATCGGCTCCAAGTACTAACAACCCTAGCCATGATTAAGAGAAAATGAATGAATTTATATAGTACTCATATTGACCTCACTGTGCACAGGGGTAGGGAAATGCTGGAACCTAAAGGGGTCTTCTCCAAACTGTTGCCACAAAGTTATATGCAAGTTTTATACAAACACATGTATATGTAAAATTTCTTTCTATGCTGTACTATTAACATTCATTTTCACTGAAACCAAAGGGCTTAACCCAAACAGCCACAGTCCATCTTCCCTCCTCCACCAAATCTTACTTTTGGCACTTTTATGTGTTCCAGTGGGCAGTGTTCTCCTGGCATCTGCCAAACCCAGATTTCTTCATCAGATTGCCAGACAGTGAGGCATAATTCATCATATCGAGAACACATTTCCACTCCCAAGTCCACTGACAGCTTGCATTAGACTCCTCCACCTGCTCAGCCATTTCATGGAGCTCCTGATGAACATTTCTTGGTCTCACATTGTTTCTAGAGAAAGTTTGTAGTGGTGCAATACAAATCATTTGTATGCATTATTTGCTTTATTTGCTTTGTATGCGTTACTTGATTTATTCGCTGGCTCTCTCTTTGTGTCTGTATATATGAACATAGGTGTAGGGCAAATAGTAGGAACACGTAAAATGCTACACTATTGCTATGAATGTTTCATAATTTGTCGCAGATAAGGAAATCATGTATCATAATGATCCTGTGTACATGGCAGCTTAGCATGCCAAACACAACAGCACTTGTTAATCAAATGTGGAAAGTTCATTTTCACTTCATTTAGAGGTGTTCCCATGAGAATGAACATGATACATCTATGCGTGCAAAGTGTGTATGTGCATCATTATTATTATGAGACATTTCTTATTGAATTTCCTGCCTAGCTTGAATCCCAGAGCGCCTGGGCTAATTATTAATGCACATGATCAGTGGTTTATTCCTGACAGTTCTACACTACCAGTCAAACGTTTGGATACACCTTCTCATTCTATGTTTTTTCTTTGTTTTTATTATTCTCTACATTGTAGATTAATATTGAAAACAAACTACATTATGAAGGAACACATGGAATTATGCAGTAAACAAAAAGAAAAAGAGTTAAACAAACCAGAATATGTTTTGTAATAAGGTAATGACAGACTGTTGTTTTTTTTTACTTAGTTAAGTGATTCTTGCCATAATGTGGAGTAGAACCGTAGTGGAACAGGATCACTAACTGTGTACCAACCCGACCGTCACAACTGAT
>JBBPCX010031723.1:0-16054 GCA_037974365.1 Hydrocynus forskahlii | reverse complement strand
ACCATGTGGTCAGAAGGTTGACCTCCTTCCTGTAGTTGGTCTCATCATTCTTGGTGATGAGACCTACCAGAGTTGTGGTGTCTACAAACTTCACCATGTGATTTGTGCTGAAGTTTGATGTGCAGTCGTGTGTCAACAGGGTGAAGAGCAGGGGACTAAGCGCACAGCCTTTGCGGGACCCCTGTGATGCTGTTTGAGGTGTTATTGCTGACTTGTACTGCTTGTGGTCTCTCCATGAGGAAGTCCAGCAGCCAGTTGCATAGTGAGATGTTGAGCCCCAGTAGGTCTAGTTTGCAGATGACTTGTTGTGGTATTATGATATTAAATGCCGAGCTGAAATCTATGAAAAGCATTCTCACATATGTTGGTCTTGAAGCATGATGGGATTACAGCTTGTCTCAGAGAGGTGTTAAATATGTCTGTGTGAACATCCTTAATCTCCTCAATGCAGTCCCTCAGCACATGACCAGGGATGTTGTCTGGACCTGCGTGTGTTGATAGTGGAGAGTGTCCTCTTCACGCTGGCAGCAGACCGGCACAAAGCCTGATCATGGAGGGGTGGTGGCGTCTTCTGTGGGTGTGTGTAGTTTTGTGCTTCAAAACATGAAAAGAAGCTGTTAAGATTATTTAGCAGAGAGATGTTACTGTCACATGTCTGTGGCACAGGCTTATTGTCTGTGATAGCGTGAATGCCCTGCCACAGGCTCCGTGTGTCTCTGCTGTCTTTAAAATGGCAGGTTGTCTTGTGCGTGTATTTCTGTTTTTCCATCCTGATCCTGCGGGACAGGTTGGCTCTTGCCGTTCTCAGTCTGGTTTCATCCCCAGCTCTGAAGGCTTTGTTCCTTTCCCTCAGCAGCCAATGGACATCACCAGTAAGCCATGGCTTCTGGTTAGCCCAAGTGATGATGGTTTTTGTGTGTGTCACATCATCAATGCAGTTCCTGATGTAAGAAGTGACTGTATCTGTGTACTCCTCAATGTTTGTGTGGTTGTTGTATGTGGCTGCTTGTTTGAACATTTCCCAATCTGTTGTCTCAAAGCTGTCTTGAAGTGTAGAGGAGGCTCCCTCTGGCCACACTCTTACTTGCTTCGAAACCGGTTTGGTCAACTGCACACACGCTGCGCTGACCTCAGCAGTCGTATGTGATCCATTTTATTGCCCAATGAACGCACATTAGCCAGGAGAATGGATGGTATGGCTGGGCGAGTAGGATTAGCCGCTAGCCGGATACCTCCGCGCTTGCCCCTCTTCTGCTTCCTCTTTCCGGCGGAGGGGTGGCAGTTGAGTCTAATGCGGTAACAGGCTGTCGGAGTATCCATAGCTCTTTGATTTTCTCCGTTTGTACAGTGTCCAAAGTGTTGTGTATCTTGGTCCTGCCGATGTCTAGCAGAGCTTGCCGACTGTAGTACATGTTCCCAATGTAGACAGACGAGACAAACTTCCGTACAAACACTTACTAACAGAACAAAACATCGCACGGTCTGGACAGACTGGGGTCGCTGCATCTACACACGCCGCCATCAAAACTGCATATCTCCTTGTCTGCACCAAGGAGAAGAACTTTGATGAAGATTCGTGTGGACGCTTCTCGTCCTCTCTCTCCTGCTACAGTGGCAGTGTAGCTTCCAAGTGAGGACTGTGTTTACTAACAGGAAGCTTGTGTGTTTGTTTCTCCTCTCCTCTGTGTTTCAGGCGGGACAGTAAGGAACTGCTATGCAGTAATTGGACTCCATGGAACGTGGACAAAAACATTATCAAGCCTCTGAAGGCAGAGAGTTCTTTGTGATGAATCGGGCGGTTTCTGTGGAAGGAGTTTCCCAGAGAGGAAGTCCTCAGGAAGGAGACAGCAAGAAACCTTATTAAAAGACACCTTCCTGTGATTACTCTGGTATCTATGTGTGCATTTTTCCCAGACCCAGCAGAACAGCTGCCAGAGCCCCAGCAGCTGGTCCCGGGTGTAAACAATGGAGCCGCGTGTCGTCGTGGTCATCACAGAGGAGCGCAGAAGCAGTGCAGCAGTTCCCCTCAGACAAAGAAAACAGAGAAGAGATAGTTCTGTTTAAATACACAGAGAATTTTGTCACACACACCAGAACACGTGACGTCAACCCATGCAGTTAGGACGCACCTCCCTGAACACGGCGGAAAGAGAGCGTCGCTACCGCAAGGGCCTGTGTGCTTATTGCACCTCCCTGGACCATCACCGCGCTATCTGCCCTCTCCGTCGGGGAAACGGCCAGACCAGGTAAAGAGGCGGAGGTCTTTGCCTGGTCCGATGGTAGCTACATCATACCTTCCAACCGTTTCACCAAAAACATCACCTTATCACGTGGAGAGCACACAGAGTCCATCCAACTCCTCCTCACCAATCTCATCTCAGCTCCCATCCTTCTTGGACACCCGTGGCTTCTCCAACATGACCCCCTCATCTCATGGACCCAACACAAGATCCTTCAATGGGGACAGACCTGTCAGGAGCTGTGTCTCCAGGCGAAGGCTGAGACGTGCTCTGGGGAGTCCGAGGCCTCCGACGTCGACCTGGAGTCCGTTCCCGTCCCGTATCGTGACCTGGCAGGGGTGTTCAGCAAAAACAAGGCTGTCAAACTTCCTCCTCATCGCCCGTATGACTTAGCCATCGACCTCCAGCCAGGCACGGTACCGCCCCACGGCCGTCTCTACTCTCTCTGCAGGGGAGCAGAAAGCCATGGATGATTACATCACGGAGGGCCTTCATCAGGGAACCATCAGGCCCTCCAGCTCCCCTGCCACCGCAGGGTTCTTTTTTGTCAAGAAGAAAGACGGGGGACTCCCTCCTTGTGTCGACTATCGGGGGCTCAACAACATTACCATCAAAAATCGTCACCCACTTACGCTCACCAACACCGCCCTGGACGCCCTCTCTGGTGCCAACATCTTCACTAAGTTGGACCTCAGAAGCGCCTACAACTTGGTCCACATCAGAGAGGGTGATGAGTGGAAGACGGCGTTCATAACCCCCACCGGCCATTATGAGACCCTGGTTATGCCTTTCGGTTTATGCAATAGTCCGGCTGCGTTTCAAAATTTCATTAATGATGTTCTCCGTGATTTCCTTGGGAAATGGTGCTTCGTCTACTTAGACGAAATTCTCATCTATTCACGAACCGAAACTGAACACGTTCAACATGTCAGAGCGGTCCTGAAGAGGTTGCTGGCCCATCAATTGTTCTGTAAGTTGGAAAAATGTGCCTTTCACCAGCACACCACCACATTCCTAGGTTTCGTCATCTCCAGTCAGGGTGTGGCCATGGATCCCCAGAAGCTGTAGGCTGTGCATTCTTGGCCTCTACCCACGACGCTTAAACAGCTGCAACGTTTTCTGGGGTTCGCCAACTTCTAAAGGCGATTTATCTGGGGCTTCAGTTCGACTGCAGCACCTCTGACGGCCCTCACCAAACCGCAGCCCGGACGCTTCAACCTCACTCCTGCAGCCATTTAAGCCTTCAAGACCCTCTGCAAACCGCTGCTCTGGTTCTTCTTCATCCAGATCCATCCAAGCCGTTCGTTGTCGAGGTGGACGCTTCCGATGTTTCTTCTCTAGGAAGTTCTCTCCCACTCAACAACAATACGGGGTAGGGGACCGTGAGTTGTTAGCCATCAAGTGGGCCCTAGAGGAATGGTGTCACTGGCTCCAGGGCGGCGGTGACCCATTCATGGTCTGGACTGATCACCAAAACCTCATCTCGATCCGGCTTGCCAAGCAGCGTAACCCCAGGCAGGCGCGGCGGGCCATGTTTTTTGAACAATTTAATTTCCACCTATCTTACCGCTCAAGAACACCAAGGCTGACGCCCTCTCACGCCAACACCAGGCTGAGAGTCCCCGGGCGGACCCCGCACCTGTCCTCTCTCCAGACATCATCTTGGCTCCTCTCCAGGGGGGTTGGAAGACAGAGTCCGCCAGGCCCACACCTTGGATCCTCCTCCTAATAACACTCCGCCAGGGCGTTTCTATGTTCCACCTGCTGTCTGCCAAGAAGTCCTCCAGCGGGGTCACTCCTCGGTCGTGGCTGGACATCCAGGTGTCGCCCGCACCCTCTCCTTGCTCCAGAGAACATTTTGGTGGCCTTCCATGGCTCCTCCTCCTGGTACCCTCCGACCTCTTCCTGTGCCACATCGACCCTGGACTCACATCTCTCTAGAATCAGAAGGAAAAAACACCATCCTCACCATAACCAACCGGTTCTCCAAGGCTGTGCACCTGGTGGCTCTGACCGGACTCCCCTCAGCAAAAACCACCGCTGAACTTATCATCGAGCATGTAGTCCGCTTGCATGGGTTCCCTCAGGACATCGTCTCGGACAGAGGGCCCCAGTTCTGGCAGGCCTTCTGCCGTCTGATCAATGTCTCCACAAGTCTCTCCTCAGGGTGCCACCCTCAGACGAATGGTCAGACAGAGCGGGCCAACCAACAGCTGGAGCGCTTTCTCCGCTGCTTCGTGGCGGATTGACAGCGCTCCTGGGCACACTACTTCGTCTGGGCGGAACTCTCTAACAACCTTCACAAGTCCTCCGCCACTGGACTGAGCCCTTTCAAGGTATGCTGTGGGTACTTCCTGTCCATGTTCGACCATCTGGAGCCGGAAGTGGAGGTGCCCTCTGCCCAACAGTTGGTCCGCAGGTGCCGGCAGGTTTGGAACAGTGCTAGACGATCCATCCTCTAAACCAACGCTCGCTATGTCAAACAGCATCACCGCCGGCACCCTCCGGGACGATTGTTCCATGTTGGTGACAGGGTTTATCTATCCACTCAGCACATCAGACTGCATACAGAGTCCAAGAAACTTTCACCCCGGTTCATCGGACCATACAAGATTACCAAGTGCCTTAACCCTGTCACACACACCAGAACACGTGACGTCAATCAGTCTCGAAAATGACTCACGTCAACAGTATATAAGCAGGAAGTTTGAGTTCCTCCTCACACAGACATTGGTTTCCATGCCATCGACATGTCCTCTACTCAGCCCTCAACTCTCGGTACCGTGAGTACTTCGACTCGTAGAGTCCAACATCGCCTTCTTACCTGTGTGTGTGTTGAGAACGAAGGTTCCTTTGGTGGGAATCTCTACTCTGTTGGAGCGTTCTCAGAACAACAGCGTGATTAACCGGCTCTCTCATGTATGTCGGCATTTGGGCTCTTCCGTCATGACACATTTGGGCACTCTCACTCAGCCTTCTGACTCGCTGGAAGTTTGAGTTCCTCCTCACACAGATACTCTCACTCAGCCTTCTGACTCGCTTCGTGACAAATTTTTTGTATCTCCGGCATATCCTGCTACCTAGCTCGAAAGAGCAGATCCAGGGGGCCCTGAGTGAATGTGAGGAGTGGCAGGGCGACAGCACCAGTGTCCCAGTTTACTTGAATTCTCTGTGCCCACCGCCTCCCAGCTCTAGACATATCATCTGGCAGGAAAAATTAATTAAAGAAAGCCTGACTAAACAAGTAGGTTTTCAGCCTGGACTTTGTGAGACCTTGTCTGAGTCCTACATGTTATTCGGAATAGCATTCAAGAGCTTGGGGCTATACATGAGAACGCTCTTCCCCCTGCTGAAGCTTTCATCATTCTGGGGACAAGTAAGTAGTAAGAACCTTGAGATCTGAGTGACCATGGAGGTTCATAATAAAGAGATAAGTTCACAGAGGTATTCGGGTGCGAGGCCATTCAAGGCTTTATATGTCAATAGTAGAATTTTGTAATCAATACGAAATTTGATCAGAAGCCAATGAAGTCTTGATAATATTGAGTTAATGTGGAGGACTCTAGCTGCCACATTTTGAACTAGTTGAAGCTTATTTAGATTTTTGTTGGAGCAGTCTGACAAGAGGCTGTTACAGTAATCGAGTCTGGAATTAATAAAGGCATGGGCAAATTTTTCTGAATCTTGGAGAGATTCTTAACTTAGCAATATTTCGTAGATGAAGGAAAGCTAATTTAGTAACAGTATTTATATGTGTGTCGAATGAAAGATTGGGATCCATAGTGACACTGAGATTCTTTACAGTTAACGTTGAAGAGGCGGAGGAACCAGCAAGATCAAGCATGACAGTTTGTTTCAAGCAGCTTTTGGACCTAGAAGAAGGACCTTTGTTTTATCTGCATTGAGTTTGAGAAAGATATGTGACATCCAGTTTTTAATGTCTTTAATGCAGTCCCCAATCTTTTTTAATGTAAATTTATCGTCTGGGTTGGCAGAGATATAAAGTTGTGTATCATCTGTGTAGCAGTGGAAGCTAATCCCATGTTTCCATATAATCATCCCTAAGGGCAGTACAAAGTAAATAAATGAGGTCCTAATACAGAACATTGTAACATGCCATATTTTACTTTAGTGGGTGCTGAGGATTCCCCGTTAACTCTTACAAACTGATAGAGGTCAGTCAGGTATAATCTTAACCTGGATAAGGTGGTTCCAGTGACTCCGACAAGGTTTTGTTGTCAGTCTAGTAAAACAGAGTGGTCAGTTGTGTCAAATGCTGCATTAAGGTCAAGCAGAACCAACAAATCCTTGTCAGTGGACAGTAAAAGATAATTTACTATCTTTACTACGGCTTTTCTGTGCTATGATGAGGCTGGAACCCAGATTGAAATTTTTCATATATACGTTTTTTGTGGAGTAACGAACGTAACTGTGTAACAGTTTAAACATAATTTAACTTTCTTCAAAATCTTAGAAAGAAATGGAAGATTAGAGATAATTCCAATCATTTGAGAGCTGGCATGAATCGAGATATGTTTAATACCTGCTAATATAAAGGTTGAAGATGAAGTTCATATGTAATGAGGTACTGATTTGAGATTACTGTGGACTAAGGAAAAATAGTTATGTTATCCACATTAAGTGTCAAAATTAAGCATGTGGCCACAGCAGTGAGTAGGACCTGTTACATGTTGTGTGGTGCCAACAGTATCTAGAATAGAAGTAAACGCAGATTTTAGAGGATCCTGTTCTTTTTCAAAATGAATATTAAAATCTCCAATAATTATAATTTTAGCCCAGTGTACTGCTAAATTTGCTAGAAATCTTGCATACTCTGTATATGGCCCTGGTGGCCTGTAGACAGTAATTAAGGAGAGCAAGATCTTATTTGTGTCACTGAATGTGTATACCCATCCCAGATTGTGGAGGCGCAGATGCAGATTTCCATGGTCTCCCTTGATAGGCTTTAGTTACACAAAACAAGAACAAAACAAAAGTGGCATGACGGCCAATACCCCTTTACAGAACCACACAAAGGACAGGTATCCACTTCTTGTAGTGTGATGGTGGACTGACAAATACAACATGAACAAAGGAACTATATATATAACAAAACAGAACTCATCTTTAACCAATACCTGAAAACACACACGTTTTCTGAGAATACCACCAGCTGTTGCTGGGTACATCTAAATGGTCCGTGACCGAGCCATAGAGAGAGAGAGTTGCGGCACTCTTTGATCTCACCGCCGTATCCAGTCACATGGTCCATGTAAGCCTCTAGAGTTCCAAACAAACGCTGCGCTGCCATAGTCCTGCACTGAACTGACAGCAGTATATTATGTAGTGAGCGGTAAATATTAAAATAAACCAATCACGAGTACACGTGTAACTATTATATATTTGCTGCATATTATCAATGTCAGTTTTGTACTGAAAATTCATGTTATTTCTAGAGGGAAGGTTTGTAGCGTTAGCATCTACACACTAGTGCCTATTTACATAATGCTTGTATACATTGCATATCTGCAGTATTCTTTGGGAGTTCTAATGTTCAACATTATATAATTGATGCATCATTAAAAAATTATAGGATTTAAAAAATGGCCTGAAAACCTACTTGTTGTGACCTCATAAACCTGCCCAAAATGGTCAAAGATGTCAGCATTGTTAAGATATTAGTGTGTTGGCATTCAGTGTACTTTACAGTCTACAGTCTACCACACATCCTTGATATTAATATAATATCAATAATAATATATTATGCATATAAGCGTGTATTAAACAGATATCACAGAATAACAACAAAAGGCAACCTGCAGTTTCAGAAAACATTTAGCTCATGGAAAATTCAACAAGGATAAATATGAAAAATCAAATCACTTTTATTGTCACATAATTTATCACTGGTACACAGGTACAATACATATGTGAAATTCTTATGTGCAAGTCTCCCTTAGCAGCTGAAGCATTAAAAGAAATATAAAATCGAAGGAAATAAATAGAAATATAGAAATATATAAGACATTTTACCATAACTTGACTTAAGTCTGAGATATAACAGCAATGGCTATAACCAACATGTTACAGATAAGTCACACCATGGTTGGCGGTGCAGCATTTGGCTATACCAATCGGTCTGAAAAAGGATTCCACATGTGTAGTTTCCCTAGGGACACAGGCCGAAGAAAAAAATGGATGGCAATGGTCAGCAGAAAATTTCTGTACATTACCGGAAACTCTGTCAAGTACATTAAATTTAGACGGGTGGACCAGACAATTATGTTGTCTTAACATTTCAAAAGGCATCATTAAATGTAGAGTTCAGTGTTGCCAGTGATATATTTTAACTGGCCATTTGGTGTATGTGTGAAAACTGATCTTACAAGCCTCACTGCAGGTACACTTTGAAGATGACCATTTCATTTCCACAAAAAAGGCCTGAAGCTCAAAGCAGATGCTGCCCCCACAATCTTCATACACCGCCGTAAGCCTAAAAGAACGAAGGCCCCATCAAGAAGATTATCAGAAATTATGTTTAATCCAATAAATGGTGAACACAACTATTGTTCAACATCAAACTTTGGTATGATATAAATGAATAGCCTACAACGTTTACATTTAATATAATTGAAGGATAGAAAACACTAAACAGCCATGTCATTAAAACAACACTTTATTATTGTTACAGATGTTGAGGGACTGATTGAGGGAAAAAAGAGCACAAATTGTGCAGTGGAATTGGAGGCGAACAAGAGGGTCATACCAAGAGATCTACGGTCCAGTCAGCCAGGGCCCAGTCAGCTAGAGTCCAGTCAGCCAGGGCCAAGGGTAGATGTCCTGATGGAGGAACTTAGACATGAAATATTTATGAGAAAGAAAGCACAGAAGGCTCTTGCACATCAGAAAAGAACAAATTCCACATTAAGAAAGAGAAGCAGTTTATTTCAAATTAAGTTTTCAGCCATTTTAACAAAAGATCAAATTCAAGCAATTTCACAGAAAAACAACCGTGGGACATGGCAGGGAAATGAAACAATAAAAAAAGTCATTCAAATACGATTTACTGCAGGGACATCAGGTTATAAAACACTACAAGACCTGCAAATACCATTGCCAGACATTAGAACAATTCAGCGAAGGATGCAGCACATTAAGCCGGAGCCAGGTGTATTAAGGGAGGTGTTTGAGATGCTGAGGCTGAAGGTAGCTGGCATGACCAAAATTGAGCGGGAATGTGTGCTCACCTTAGATGAGATGTCCATCACTCAAAGTGTGGAGCTGCATATGGGGACTGGGAAGCTCTTTGGAGATGTCACACTGCCAGGTGACAAAGGAGCTGCTACTCATGCTTGTGTGTTTATGCTGGCAGGACTTACCACACGCTGGAAACAAATTGTAGCATACCACTGGTAATTCCACACATGGCACAGTCTATCAGCCAATCGTCATATCTGTAGTGGAAGCAGCAGCCTCTGTAGGGCTTCACGTGATTAGTGTCACCACCAACATGGGAAGCTCCAACAGGGCAATGTGGAAGGCTGGGGGTGGGCTACAACCATACATGGTTCCCACATCCTGTCCAGTCACACCAGAGGCTCTGTTTCATGCCGGATGTACCACATCTGGTAAAAAACATAAGAAATGCCCTTGTCTCTGGACATTAGGGCTGCAACTATCGAATATTTTTGGAATCGAGTATTCAGTCGATTTTTCATCATACTTTTGTGTTTTTAAACAACTATATCCATAGTGTGTTATGCAACTTCAAAGGCCTCTTAAAATGAGCACGGACTTTCCGAACTGCGTTGCTCTGTGGGGCAATCACTCAGACACTTCAAACTCCACAGGCTGGAGGGGGTGGGACCTATTTGCCCTGCTGAGGGGGCTCTACAGCCGGAGTCGGGGGCGAACTATCTTCCCCTAAGCTACCCAGACTGGTTAGCAAACACACCTGACTCTCGTCTCCTATCCCCAGTTAAAGTCTGGAGGCGCTCCTCTAACTCTGAAACCTTCTTCATCAGATACGTAACTAACGCAGACTTCACACAAGTAAATTTTACTCTAGAGCTAGTGACGGAGAGAGGGGCTGAACTAAACATGCTGCACTCCGTGCAGAAAAGGCACTCGCCAAACTCCTTACTGAAACTTACCATTTATTGGACCAGTCATCTCTCGTCTGTGGGCTGATGACATTGTAGACTGATGGAAATAGTTTAATAATCGTCCAAAACGTTAAGTTAACTAGTAAGTTATAATTAGTGACTAAAAACAGTACAAACATGCTAAGACGCTGAGCAGCACCGACGGCTACACTGCACTAGGTTATCTGCCTTACGCAGTGTAAAATGGTCCCACACTTCAGACATTTTCTGCCTTTTACGCATACCAGGATCTTCATTTTCCACCATTTCTACAGAGAGCAAAATAAACGCACTGTCTTAATTCTTTGAAATGCGCGTCAGTTACAACAGTCCATGTGAAACAATGATACTGGAGCTGCGCAGTAGTCTACAAAGCAGGAGTGATACGATAGCAGAGACATTTTAAATAGATGGACTTTGGTGACATAAATTAAATGAAGCCTTGAGGCAAAGATTTTGCCTCAATCATTTTTTGTAATTGAATTATTCGAGTTACTTGAATAATCGTTTCAGCCATACAAACGTTTCTGGACATGCAATCACCATTCCACAAGATGTGGTTGAGAAGGAGCAGCTGACATCCAGTGAAGTGTCAATAGAGCCTTTACAGGACCTTGTGACCTGGCATTAAAACTGGCTCCAAAGCTATCGAGGGACGTTTTGCAGCCTAGCCATTTCGAGAATATGAATGTTAGCTCTGCCATGCACATGTTCAGCAAATCAACTAGTGCTGGCTTAAAGTACCTAGTTAAGGAAGAGCAACGGCCGCAGTCATACCTGACCACATCATGGTTCCTGGAGAAGGTGGACCACTGGTTTGACTTAATGTCATCCTGCCATGTCACTACTGCCCTGAATCTGTTCAAAGTGGAGGAGTATGAAAATCAACTTTCTTCAGGACACCATTCATCTTTTTTGTGGCCTGAAGATTGGTCATCAGGGCAGCTGGAAACCAGTTCAGGCAGGAGTGGTGATGGCTACAACCACTATACTGGGGGTACAGCAAGACATGTTAAGTTAGGGACATAAATTTGTCCTCACTTTACACAGGACTGCCTGGAGAACACTTTCAGCTGCATCAGACAGAGGAATCCTGTCCCAACTCCTGTGGAGTTTAACTATGCATTAAGGGCAATCACAGTTGGACAGTTCCTCTTGCCAGTGAAAACTGGAATCTACCAGGAGGATTGCTCTAGCCACTTGGAAGATTTCTTGGACAATAGGGAGAGCATCTGCAGCCCTGGTCTGAGGGTGGAGCCACTGATAGACCCTATGGAAACACCAGAATTATCAAAAACAGATTCCTGTGTGTTGTACCACCTGGCAGGATGTATTGTTAGGAATGTTCTTCGCTGCTCACATTGTAAGAAATGCCAGTGTGCTGCTGTAGGAAATGGTGATGACAGTGTTAATAACAAATGTAATACTTTGCTGCAGCTTAAAGAGTTCAGATGGTCAACCATCAGATGAGGCCTTCAATCTTGTCTATAAAGTAGAGCACCTGTTCCAGGCAAGGACCAGTGATTCCCTCATGGAGTCCCTAAATGCGGTGGCACTGCTTGAAAAAGACTGAGGTTAAAAATTCATCAGAGGTTGAGAATTGAGACTAAGAGCATCAAGGGCTGCAAGGAAAAAGAACAGTAAAAATACTGGGCACATTGGAAGCAACAGTCAGAATAAGAAGGCCATGAAAACTAAAAAACCTTCAGTGCCTAAGGCAATAGTAACCCACAAACTGCCAAAAACCTTGGTTGCCATGGATGTACTTGCACTGTCCAATCCAGTCACACAAGGTCATGGAGTGTCACTGCTCCAGCAGCAACTCCATATGTGTCTCATAATGTGGCACCTGCTGTACAAATGTTCTTTATTGCATATTTTATAATATTAAAATAATTAGTTTAATATTTATTAAATAAATTCTTAATTGTCCATCTATGATTACTAACATTGTTAATATCACATATTATTCATAGAATAATTATCTAGACAACAGCATACTGAAATCACAATGAAATAATATCTATTCTATCAATATTACATCTAGAACAGAGAACTCACTCATTCACGAGTCATGCACACATCCTGATCACAAACCTAGGTGTATTGTTGCTATGCTTGTCGCTAGCTAGCACATATGTTCAAAAATGTGTTAAGTATATTTAATCAGGGTCACATTATGGAAGACAAACCCACAGAAACCCAACCAAATATGTATTGCTGTCCTGCTTAAATAAACAAATGTTTTTTTTTGTGAAATTCGTTACTGAAATGATAACACCACTCCCGTTTTTAGACTCCACAACTGGCACAGATATCGAAGTTAGCAGTTTATGGCCGGAAGATCGGTCAAGATAATAAATGAATATTTACACTGAATACATTAAACAATCTCAGTATCGACTAAAGGACAGCTGAAATGGGACATATATTTTATAACTTAAAAAAACGCTGTTATTTTATCAACTTACTGCTGAAATGGCATCACAAACAGCAATAGAAATCAACGTGAAGTGGTATGTAACTGCTGTTTCGAACTCTAGAGGCTCCCCATAACCCAGAAGTAGGCCAGAAGTACTGCCGCCATTGCTTACAACGGGACCCTATGGAAGTGTTGCCACTCTGTTTTCTCTACCGCTCTGGTCCATGACCATTCGCTTTCAAAATAAAAGTTCAATATCTACCCAAAACCTAATGATGGTCTCTAGTGGCTGCTGACCATGGACGTTACAATTTGTATCTAAATTAGTTTTGTTAAGGAACAGAACTGCAAAGGACGAGAACTGTTTAATACTTAAGGCACTTCTATATAGGGTTCCTGTACCTCCTCCTCTACCATTTGGTCTAGGACTGTGTACGTAGTTGTAGCCTGGAAGTGTAGTCTCATTTAGAGCAACAAACTCATCAGGTCTAATCCAGGTCTCTGTAAGGTATAAAGTATCAAGATTCTAATCAGTTATTAATTCATTGACAAGAGCAGCTTTAGAAGAAAGTGATCTAATGTTTAACAGCCCCAGCTTTAGCTAAGGTGCTGAGCTTACTGGTAGTATGAGAGAGATTAATTAAATTATTTGAGCACACTTTTTGAAATGTCATACATTTCTGTTTAGTTCAGAGGACAGACACAGTCTTGATATTATGGAACTTAGGGTGAAACCTAGTTGACAACTCAAGGCAACTAGCAGATGGTCGGTTTAGCTGGGCTGTCTGCCTCCTGGCCTCGGCACTGGTTTGTCAGCAGTGACCACCTGAGCAGCGCTGCCGGCTAGCTAACAACTATGGGCTATGCTGCAAGAGATGAGAGCAGCATCCTCCCACGTGGAGTGGATACCGTCTCGGGCTGAGACTAGGTACCGGGCGATGGGCTTCAGCTGTAGTGTATCCTCTCTAAACTTGCCCTTCTTAAGTTTCTTGTGTTCTCGTCTGTGTGGATCCCCTCTGTGTGTGTGTGTGTTTAAAGTCTGCCGATTCAGAACTACTGGCGTGTGTTCACCCATATCCTACCCTCACCAGCAGAGGGTCTCCCAGACCAAGCGATCTCTTCACTCTCTGTTAGACGCAGGCTTTGCCTCTACCTAAACCTTATCTCATTCTTCCCGCCTCCCAGACTCGCGCTTCAGTGTGTGGACTGAGGCTGGCTAAGCAGGCAGGTGAAACTCAGACAGCGATATCTCCGGGCGACACAGAGAGGCATGTATCCCTTTATCCCTCTCTGTCTCTGTTCTGTGTTTCCTTGCAGTACTGCCCTGAGTGAAGCCCCATGGGTGCATTAAAAGTTTCCCCTTCTGCAGCTCCAGTAAGAAAGTGGAGTGCTTATTACTGGCCACCTTTGAGTGAGCTAAGTTTCATCGGGACTGACCTGGCAGTCAACTGTTCGAGGCCCTCTAAACCCTGCCGACTGAGAGAGCGGACTTCGGAGGCTGGACCTGTACCCCCCTGTTTGAGACTCTTGTGTTTCGGAGGGTGTTGGCTCAGTTTTTTTGTCACTAGTAGAATAAACTAATTTGCTTTGTTCAAGCTCTCTTGAAGACGCGTCCTTATTGCTCGTACCAGCCATGACATTTACACTATGTTCTCCATTTGAGTCTTTATTATTTAGAACATGTCATTTTTATTCATCGCTACTGACCAACAAAACGACACCTAATATAATTATAATGTGTATTACCAGACCAGTGTTACATATTTAACAAGCTATTAAGTAATGGAATAGTTAATAAGTGCATTTAAAGGACAGTATAGAATTTGACTCTGCATCACCACACAACCAGTTAACAGGATGTCAAACATGCACATATTCTTTCATCTTATAAAGTAAACCTGTTTTATTTTACATTTTCATTTAGATTTGTTCACTCAACAACTTTCCAGTGTTTAACAAGAATTAAAATCTGCAGTTTATGAAATAAATGAAAAAGCGGTAAAACCTGTGAGGTGCAAAACCTTTTGACTGGTGGTGTAGATGGTTGGCCTATTTGATTAAATGGATTCATGGCATCAGGTTTCAAACCAGTCTACATAAATGCCTTTCTTGTGAATTTTGTTAAATTGCTTGTTAAAAAGCCTGTTATCAAAATCAGAAAATGTCATTGATACTGGAGGAAATGGCTTATGTTACGTATGCACAGAAACAGAGACATAAAGACAAGAACAATATAATTTATATGTAGTCGAAATAAAACTATCCAGAAAATGCCTATATTATATATAATATGTCATAAATGTGCTGTGGTCAGTATAAGATTTGTAGCTAATATTTGTAATGTGTTGGTAAGGGCTTTAAAAATTTTAGAATTCTGGGAAATTATATATTTATTACACTGACCTGAAACCTGCTGCTCAGCAGATTCTGTTGTTGGTTGCAGGTGTGCTCCTTCAGCGTCACCAGCTTCCATTGCCAAGTTGAAGTGCAGCAGTGCCCCCTAATGGCATTCCCGAGACCTTCTCCAGCCCTCCAGACTTTCCTACTCCTGGGTTCATTGTCTGACAGATTCACAAAACTGTCTGTGTACAAACGGTTAAAGAGACTTCACACCCTGAAATGGGTTAAACGTTTCTCCTTTACCAGGCAGAATTGTATTTCTGTATCTTTAAAATAACTGGATCACTGTTTGAGGATACTATGTCTATATTCAATCATGTCTTTAATCAGCTGTCTATGATTGTAAATGTAAGTGATATTTGAACTGCAGTTTAGCTTCTGTCATTCAGAATGTGGTTAAAACGTACATGGCTGACTGCCACCAAGAAATACAAATGGACACATTGAGTGTGTTGTAGGGTAGAACTTTTACTACATTAAGTGTGTTATAGGTTAAGACTTTTACTTTGTTTTTGTTGTTGTTGACTGATTATTGCACACTTTAAACAGCAAAGTTTACGCCAATAAAAAAACTGCCATTTAAACACATAAGATACGAAAAACACTGTACGTTTCCATAATGTCAGTTCCAAATAAAAACTTAAATGGGCATTCCAGCCTAAGCTTAGAATTTTTTTTCCATTTAATTTTATACAGCTCACAGCATCATCGGTTTAAAAGAATTTGTATTAATTTCACGCTTTGTCCAACACTGTTCTCCAAATATATTACTCAATTCAATTCAATTCAATTTTATTTATATAGCGCTTTTTACAACCAGGTTGTCACAAAGCAGCTTTACAGAGTCC
>JBBPCX010031673.1:0-16059 GCA_037974365.1 Hydrocynus forskahlii | reverse complement strand
TATATATATATGAGAATTAAAAAAAAACAAAAAAACAATTGGCATGTGCATATGTATTCGCCCCCTTTACTTTGAAGCCCCTAGAAAGTTCTGGTGCAACCAACTACCTTCAAAAGTCTGTCAGTATAAACACGTTTTCTGAAAGGCCCCAGAGGCTGCAAGAAAGAGGTATCACACCATGAAGACCAAAGAGCTCTCCAAACAAGTCAGGGACAAAGTTGTTGAGAAGTAAGGTCAGGGTTGGGTTATAAAAAATATTAAAATCTTTGATTCCCCGGAGCACCATTAAATCCATTATTTTAAAATGGAAAGAACACGGTAACAAAACAAGAAGGCACAAAGGCCAAAACTCACAAAAGGCCAAGACACAAACAAGAGGTACACCCTGGTATATGGTGAGGGCGGACAGACACTCAAAACACAAACCAAAACTCTCTTTATACAAAACGTGCACACAACAAAGACCAATCAAAACCCAAACATAATTATTCTATAATCCCTGGCCAGCTGAGAAACTCTACTCCTAAAGCCGACCAGGGAAAACATCACCTCAGTGTTCAAAATAAGAGTCCCCGTATGTCTTATCTTGTGGTGGCCCCTAGCGGCCGCTGACCAGGGGTGTTACAGTAGCCCCCCTCCAAAAGCACACCTCCCGGGCGCTACGGGCCATCAGCCCAACCAAGAGAAGAAAGGGTTGGAGGAGGGGCGGATGGTGGCAGATAAACATAAAAAATTCTCGCCAACCCCGTGGGCCCCACACAGCCACCTACCCTTTGATGTTCTCTATGCGGCCTGCTGTCGCAGCCAGGGATGCCCGTGTGTGTCCCACAAGTCCGCTCCCTTGGGGGTTTCTGTGCTCCTTGCCCCTTTGGATCCATTGGGGCAGAGCCCTCTTCTGGGAACCCCTCCGTGTCTTCTGGGCCGAGCCCCTCCGTGTCATTTGGGGCAGAGCCCCCCTTGGGGAGGCCCTCTCGGGCAGAGCCCCATAGTGCCCCCCCCCAAAATATCTGGGGGAACTCTATGGTCTATCGCCAGGGCTCCAATGGCAACCCCACCCGACAGCGTGTCTCTGGTGCGCCAGGGGGCCCAGGCCCCCTCCAAGGCGTTGACGGCAGTGGAGGTGGAGGCAACAAAGACCCCCATGCAGTAACAGGGTCCAGGGCACACTCAGTGGCTGTGGCCACAGCATCAGGAACTGCTACAGGGACTGGGGGTGCAGTGTCAGGAACTGCTACAGGGCTGTGGCTGCAGCATCAGGGACACACACGGGGGCTGAGGCCGCAGCATCAGGTCCAGGGGGCTGGGGCAGGCCGCAGCATCAGGTCCAGGGGGCTGGAGCCACAGCTTCAGGAATGTTTGACGGCTTAAAGAGCCGCAGAGCCAGCATTGGTGGCTTGAGCTGCCACGGAGCTGGCGTTGGCGGCTGGAGCTGCCGTGGAGCCAGCGTTGGTGGCTGGAGCTGCCGTGGGACCAGCGTTGGCGACTGGAGCTGCTATGGGACCAGAGTTGGCAGCTGGAGCTGCTGCAGGACCTGCGTTGGCACCTGGAGCTGTGGCGTGGCTGTTTGCTGGAGCCTCGGAGCTGCTGTCAGCTGGACTTTATATTTATAAACAAAACAAGAAGGCACGAGAGTCAAAATTCACATAAAGCCAAGACACAAATAAGAGGTACAACCTGGTATAGTGTGGGTGGACAGACACCTGAAACACAAACCAAAACCAAAAAAGTTTCAGTATGGAGTTTGGCGAGCGCCATCTCTGCACAGCATGCGTCATGTTTAGTTCAGCTAGTTCTCTGTTACTAGGTCTAGCACTAGCGTAAAGTTTACTTGTGTGAAGTGTACATTAGTTATATCTCTGACGGAGAAGGTTTCAGAGTTAGAGGAGCACATCCGGACTTTAACTAGGGTTAGGAGACGATAGTCAGGTGTGTTGCTAGCCTGTCCGGATGCCTTAGGGAAAGATAGCTTGCCCCCAACTCCAGCTATAGAGCCCCCGCAGCAGGGCAATTGGGTGACGATTCGGCGGCATAGTCGCAAAGGTCTCCCTTGTGGGAGAGCTTCAACACGCGAGCACCAATCTCCTCCTCCCGTTCACGTGTCAAACAGGTTTACCCTCCTCAGTGAAGCGCCAGCTGAGAAGCCTGTTCGAAGTGCTCTGGTTATAGGTGATTCAGTTCTTCGACACGTGAAATTATCTACTCCTTTAGAGACTCCAGCAACAGCTACTGTTAGGTGTATACCGGGTGCCAGAGCACCAAACATTGCAGGCAGTCAGAGTTCACTAAGACTAGCCCCATCCCAATACGGCGTGGCCCTGAGGCTTACAGCAGGCTTTGGGCGCTGGATTGCTGGATGTGCAAGTGGTGCTCGGAAAAGAATGTGGGATTTATTGACAATTGGTCCACGTTCGAGGGCAAGCCTGGTCTCTTAGCCCCGGACGGTGTCTACCCCTCGCGTGAGGTTTGCAGCTCTCATCTCCTGCAGCATAGCCCATAGTCTGTTAGCTAGCCGGCAGCACAGTTCAGTTAGTCGCTGCTGACAAACCAGTGCCGGGGCCAGGCAGCAGACAAACTGGCTTAACTGCCTTAATACGTCATCTAGGCTTCACCCTATGTTTTATAATATCAAGACTGTGTCTGTCCCCCGAACTAAACAGAAAAGTAGGAAATACCAATAATACAAATAATTTAACTAATGACTCTCATACTTCCAGTAAGCTCAGCACCTTAGATCTAAAGCTAAAGTTGGGACTGTTAAACATAAGACCGCTCGTCCCTAAAACTGCTCTTGTCAACTAATTAATAACTGATCAGAATCTTGATACCTTATGCCAAGTTACAACTACCTACACAGTCCTGGACTAAATGGTAGAGGGGAGGCACAGGAACGATATATAAAAGTTCCTTAAGTACTAATCAGATAACTGAGTCTAAGTTCTCATCCTTTGAAACTTTGTTCCTTAATTTAACTAATTTAGATACAAATAACATCTCTCTCTCCCTAATTACTGTCTACAGGCCACCAGGTCCATATACAGAGTTCTTACAAGATTTTAGTTGTTTCATAGCAAATTTAGCTGTTTGTTGCGATAAATTCATAATTATTGGAGATTTTAATATTCACTTTGAAAAAGAACAGGATCCTCTAAAATCTGTGTTTACTTCAATCCTAGATACAGTTGGCTTCACCCAGCATGTAACAGGGCCCACTCACTGCTGTGGCCATACACTTGACCTTATCTTGACTCTTGGCGTTAATGTGGATAAAGTAGCTATTCTTCCTCTGTCTACAGTAATTTCAGATCACTACCTCTTTACATATGATCTTCATCTTAATCATAATTTAAGCACATCCCCTCGCTTTCGTATCAATCATGCAATTTTGTCTGCCACAGCTCATCGTTTTATTGAGAATCTTCCAGAAATATCAACCCCATTTGGCACTCCATCTTGTCAAGCAGACCTAGTGTCACGCTAGCGTTAGGAATGATGGATGAGAAGTGGTGCCCAGGTGTAGCGTGGCGGATGAGCCCAGTTGCGGAGACACACGAAGGAGCTGGTGAACCACGCGCTTTATTCTGAGAACGCTCCAGAAGGAGTAGGGATTCCCACCAAGGAATCCGCATTCTCACACACGCACAGGGAGGGGTAAATAAGGTTTGCGTGGAAGGTTTAGAGTACTCACGGTACCGTGTGGTTAGGAGTCGATTTGGCTTGGGCATAAGGGTGAACCCTAATGTCTGGGTGTCACCTGATTTCCTGTTTAAATACCCTTCGCGTGCGTTACCTCCGATGACCCGTGACGTCACGCGCCCTGGTGCGTGTGACACCTAGATAACCTAACTGAATGTTTCGAGAATTCTCTTCGATCCACACTAGACTACGTCGCACCTCTAAGACGTAAAAAATTCAGACAAAAAATGCTGGCTCCCTGGTATAATGATTAAACACGTGCTTTAAAGCAAAATGCGTGTAGACTAGAACGCAAATGGTGATTGACTAAATTGGAATCCTTCCACACCTGGAAGGAGAGCCTCAGAGACTACAACAAAGCACTTACCACGGTACGCTCTGTCTATCTATCATCTCTCATTGAATCTAATAAAAATAACCCCAGGTTTCTGTTTAGGACCATTTCTAAACAAACTAAGAACCAGGGACGTGCAGAACCACAGGTTCCTGCAAATCTTTCTAGTAGCATTTTCAACAATAAAGTAGAAATAATTAGACACGAAATTCAATCTAGAAATTTGACCCAACCACATTTGCCACCTGATTCAGCAGACACAGATACTGTTCAAATCTCAGCTGTAGTCGAGAAATTGACATCTTTTAACTTTGTCCGACAAACAGAACTTTCTGCAATTATTCTCTCTTCAAAATCCTCTACCCGTTCACTTGACTCTGTTCCTACAAGCTTGCTTAAAGAGGTCCTACCAGTAATCATCGGGCCTCTCCTATTGATAGTAAATGCTTCATTTAGTATTGGTTATCTAACGAAATCCCTTAAATTAGCAGTTATTAAACTGCTGTTAAAAAAACGCACCTTGATCCATGAGAGCTCTCTAACTATCGACCTATCTCTAACCTTCCATTTGTATCTAAGATCTTAGAGAAAGTCATGGCCCAACAGTTATGTTCATTACTACACAAAAACTGTATGTATGAAAATTTTCAATCTGGGTTCCGGCTTCATCATAGTACAGAAACAGCCTTAGTAAAGATAGTAAATGATCTTTTACTGTCCACTGACAAAGGATTTGTCTCTCTGCTGGTTCTGCTCGACCAGATGCGGCATGACACAATTGACCACGCTATTTTACTGGACAGACTAGGAAACCTTGTCGGAATCACTGGAACCGCCTTATCCTGGTTTAGATCACACCTGACCGACCACTATCAGTTTGTAAGAGTTAACGAGGAATCCTCAGCCCCCACCAAAGTAAAATAGGATGTCCCACAACGTTCTGTTTTAGGACTTCTTTTATTTACTTTGTACGTGCTGCTCTTAGGGATGATTATTCAGAAACATGGGATTAGCTTCCACTGCTTTCTCTGCAAATCCCGATGATAAACCTAGATTAAACAAGACTGGGGACTGCATTAAAGATATAAAAGCCTGGATATCACATAACTTCCTCTTACTCAACGCAGATAAAACTGAAGTCCTTCTTCTAGGTCCGAAAGCTGCTAGAAAGAAACTGTCAGGTCTAATGCTTGATCTCGCTGGTTCCTCAGCCTCTCCAGCATTAATTGTAAAGAACCTTGGTGTCACTATCAATCCCGATCTTTCATTCAACACTCATGTAAGTACCGTTACCAAATGAGCTTTTCTTCATCTACGAAACATTGCTAAGTTAAGAGGTGCATTATGTCTCTATGTTGCAGAAAAACTAGTGCACGCCTAGTTTACCTCCAGACTTGATTATTGTAGTAGCCTCTTGTCTGGCTGCTCCAACAAAAACCTAAACAATCTTCAACTCGTCCAGAATGCGGCACCTAGAGTCCTCACTAGAACCAGGAAATTCAACCATATTAGCCCAATATTATCCAGACTACACTGGCTTCCGATCAAATTTTGTATTGTCTACAAAATTCTACTAATGACATAAAAAGCCTTAAATGGCCTCGCACCTGATTACCACAGTGAACTTTTCTCTTACTATGAACCTCTGTGGTCACTAAGATCTCAAGGTGCTGACTACTTACTTGTTCCCAGAATTATGAAAGCTTCATCAGGGGGAAGAGCGTCCTCATATATAGCCCGCAAGCTCTGGAATGCTGTGCCAAACAACATTTGGGACTCAGACACTGTCTAAGTTTTTAAGTCCAGGCTGAAAATATACTTGTTTAGTCAGGCTTTTTGTATTTAATTTTTCTTGTTAGAAGGAAGGTGTAGAGCTGGGAGGCAGTGGGCACAGAGAATTCAAGTAAACTGGGACATTGGTGTTGTCGCCCCACCACTCCTCACGTTCACTCAGGTTTGTGACGGTGGAGTGGAGGTGCGCCGGTGTCTCGGGGCACTCTCACACCCAACATACCTCTCGGTTCCGCCCTTTCTAGCTAGGATGCTTTAGCTAGATATGCCGGAGTCATAACTTGCACTCCTCACAGATATTAACAATCCTCTGCAAATTCAAACAGAACTAACTCTCTCCTCTGTTTTCTCTGAGGGGAACTGCTGCACATCTGTCGGACTGATCTCCGTGGGAAATTGCCCTTGACTAATCCTGGCTCCACTCGGGCCCTTCCCCAAGCTGGGGCAACCGCTGCCTAAAACTCCAGCGGTGATTGTTGCTCCTGACCCTGATGTTTATGGACTATGGACTCTCAGTTTCTCTTCCAACAATATTTACCTCTCTGGACACTTAGTGAAACCAACTCTGTTAGCGATAGAGGGCCTATCTGTCTATAATGTTGTTCATTAAGGCCCCGTCTTGTTATTTATCCCCATAAAGATTGTTGTTCCTTTCTCTCTGGGTTGACCTGAGGAGGACGGGTTCCCCTGAGGGAGTTTTTACTCGCCTCTGTCACCTTTGGCTTACTCAATAGGGGCTCGGACCTGGACTTTGTAAAGCTGCTTTGTGACAACCTGGTTGTAAAAAGCGCTATATAAAAATTGAATTGAATTTAATTGAATCTTTTACCACCCTAACCAGCTACACTTGTTTCCCAGCTTGGTCCCTCTGCCTAGCCAATTGACACACCTCCTTTTCTCCCTCCTTTGTGTCCAGCCTCTCATACAACTTGCTATATACCTTAGCTTTAGATTTTGCCACCTCTATCTTTACCTTATCTTCCAGAGGGATTAATAAAGTCTATCTATCTATCTATTTGTTGTATGAGTCCAGTCCAGTTTATTGTTCAGATGAACACCAAGGTACTTGTAGCTCTCCACAGCCTCAATGTCCATACCCTGGATGTTTAGTGGTTGCAGTGGAGGATGTCTGTGCCTGCAGAAGTCTACCTCCAGCTCTTTGGTTTTTCCAGTGTTGATCTGGAGGTAGTTCTGCTGGCATCAGTCCACAAAGTCCTGGGTGAGTTCTCTATACTCCCTGTCATCCCCATTAGTGATGACAATAGCAGGGTCATCAGAGAACTTCTGCAGGAAGCAGTGGGTGATGTTGTGAAAGAAGTCTGTGGTGTAGATCAGTGTTGTGCCAGTTCACACTGAAAAAGAACTAATTCACAATAAAAATGAACTACTTCACGTTCATAGTTCATTTTTTTTATTTTGAACGAAGTTCACAGTTAAACAATGAACTAGTTCACGTTCATAGTTCATTTTTTTTTATTTTAAACGAAGTTCACAGTTAAACAATGAACTAGTTCACGTTCTTTTTTTTTTTTTTTTACATTTTCAATACAATGTCCTTCTAGCTGAACCTCCTTCAGTCTGTCATACAACTGAACAATCACAGACATGAGTTACATTAAAAACCAATTTTGAGGTTGAGAATAGATCTTAAGCAACGCATCATGTTATGGTGAAAGTGGAAAAATGAGGTGCAGGTATACTGTATATGGAATTTTTTTCTTTAAAGTGCTCAAAAAAGAACATAACTTAAAAACAGCCATTGTCTTTTTTAAAACCATATCAAACTAGTGAAAATGTACAGCTCTAAAAATGTACAGCTCTAAAACTCAAACATACAGTATTTAGCAGTACTAAATATAAAAACCTTCCATTTATAAGCTTATTTCCCATGTGTATTTTTGCCGAGGTGTGCTCTTGTGCTAGCCTGCTACTAAGAGCCGATTCTTTGTAGTGAATCAGATGAGCCAACTCTAAGCGAGTGAGAGGCGCTCCCCACTTTTTATCAACACACAAAGCATTCATATTTGCCAAGTTAGGCTAAAATATGAGGCTACAGTTGATAATAAACTAAGAGCCGTTTGGGAGCCAAAAGAACTGACTCCTCTTTGGGTGCCGTGCCACAAGAGCCGAACTTCCCATCACGTGAACTGCGTTCAGTCTCGCGAGAGTGAATTCACGAATGTGTGTGACCTGCGTGAAGTAGCATCACAAGCTAATCAACATTAAACAGCAAAGAAGCAAGGGGTTAAAATGGCCAAGCGCCAAGGTGAAGATAATACAGACAGTCTCCAAAAGAGAAAAAGACTGTATCAAGACAGTTATCTGCTGTATGGCTTTGTTGAGGCCATGGACAAAATCAAGACTGAGTGTGTCATATGCAGCGAGAGACTGGCTTAGTGAAAGCATGAAACCAAGCAAGCTAATGCGACACCAGTCTACTAAACACCCCGAAACGGTGGGTAAACCCAAATAATTTTTTCTCTGAAAAAAAGAAATGACAATAATTAACAGAACACAAGATATCAGAGAAAGTTTTGCTAAGGTTGGCAGTGACCATAAGCAGGCAACCCTTGCATCATTTGAGTGCTCTCTCCTCATCGCTCAAGCCAAAAAAACCACACAACATAGCAGAGACACTTATCAAACCAGCGTGCATTAAAATGACAGAAATAATGTGTGGATCGCAGGTGGCTAACAAATTGAAGGCTGTACCCCGTCTAACAACACGGTGAAAGACAGGATTGACAGAATGGCAGATAATGTGGAAAACACACTAATACAGACTCTGAAAACTGGCCCGTTTGCCATCCAGCTGGATGAAACTACCACTGTAGCGGAGGAGGCTATACTCATTGTATACATACAGTGCATCGTCAAAGCCGAGCTAAATCAGGACATTCTTATGTCTGTTAACCTCACAACCAGCACTCGAGGAGACAACATTTTTGGTGTTGTTGACACATATTTTACAAAACACAACCTTTCCTATAATTCAATTCAATTCAATTGCTTCTATGATGGGAAAAAATAAAGGCTTCAACACCCGCTTGAAAGAAAAAGCACCCCACTGTCTCGTGTTTCACTGTATGATACACAGACTAGCTGGCCAGCAAACATCTTTGTGAGGATCTGAGCGAAACCTTAAAAACTGTCGTGAGAATTGTGAACTTTATCAAAGCGTGTCCACTCAACAGACACATCTTTGCGCAGCTATGTGAGGATGAGACACATCAGACGCTCCTCCTCCATACGGAAGTGCGCTGGTTATCCCGTGGTAAAGTGTTGGAGCTCTTCATTGAGCTTCAAAGTCAAATTTAAGAGTTCTTAACCCTCCACAATCCAAAACTACTTGAAGAAATCACAAATGTCTTTCTCATTAAGACAACATACTTAGCGGACATTTTTGCACTGTATAATGACACAAACAAACGCATGCAGGACGCACACACCAGTATAATGGAATGCAAGGAGAAGGTGGACACATTTGTGCGTAAAGTTGAGTACAGAAAACACAAACTAGCATAAGTAGATCTGCAGTCATTTCCGTCATTGCAGAAACAATCATGGGGGAAATTATCAGAGAAATTAATCTGTCAGTTTACCCAGCACATGGAGCAACTTCAGGAGGAGATGAAATCCCAGTTTTCCGACGTAGGAGAACACGTGTCCAAAGACGCCTGGGTGATAGACCCGTTTCTAGCAAAAGAGGAGGATGTTGAATATCTCCGCGCTGAGGACGAGCTCCTGGATAAACAGGCAAATTCCCTCTTGAAAAGATTCTTTGATGAACATGGATACATGCGGTTTTGGCTTGTAAAAGGACCACAAATTGCCCCCCGGCTCACGCGTCACGCCACCACCAGATTCATTTTGCCGTTCACCACAACATACCTGTCAGAGACTGCTTTCAGTGCACTGGTCACCATCAAAACAAAAGCGCGCAACAAGCTTGATGTGCACAATGACTTTCATTTGGCTGTCACCAAAATCACACCCGACATCCCAACACTGGCTCAAGAAATTCAAGGCCAGAGCTCTCACTAAACGTCAGCCTTTAGTAACACTATACAGTTTGTGTGTTCATGTAAATGTTACAAAAAACATTGAAATAGTATTTGAAAAAATGTTCACAATAGGTTGTTGTGCATAGCAACTGTGCACATTACTGTATGTTTTGAATTCAAACATTAATATATATTTTTGTTCTTACATTAAAATTAACATGGCAAACGTCATTTTAACCTCTATTATGGTGTTTATGAGGAAGATTAAAGGGTCGCCATGAAATTCAATGGTGAAATTAGGAGTCCCCTGGGAAAAAGGTTGGGAACCACTGATGTAGACTACTGCACTGTCACTAATGTGATTGCCCAGTTTGTGTAGTTGGGGCGAATTGCTCCTGCTCCTCTCCGTCCTCTGTTCTTCTGTTCCCCCTCCTGCCCCCCAGCGAGGAGTTGAACAGTCTGATGGCATGTGGGACAAAGGAGTTTTTAAGTCTGCTGGTTCTAGACTTAAGGAGAAGCATCCTCCTCGGAGCAGACTTCTGAGCAGACTCCTCTGGTTGTTTATGACAGTGTGCAGAGGTTGCCTGATATTGTCCATAATGGCAAGCTGTTTGCTCAAAGTCCTCTTCTCTGCCACTGTTACCAGAGTGTCCAGCCTCAGGCCGACCACAGAGCCGGCCCTCCTGATCAGTTTTCCAGCCTGGCTGAGTCCTTTTTTGCAGTGCTGCTCCCCCAGCACACCACACTGAAGAAAAGGACGCTGGCAACCACAGACTGGTAAAACATCCACAGGAGCTTCCTGCAGATGTTGAAGGACCGTAGCCTCCTCAGGAAGTACAGCCTGCTCTGGCCCTTTTTATACAGTTGCTGTGTATTGTGTTTCCAGTCCAGTTTATTGTCCACCCACAGCCCGAGGTACTTGTAGTTGTTGACCACCTCCACCTCCTCTCCCCTGATATGAACTGGTCATGGACTTGGTCTTGACCTCACAAAGTCTATAACCAGTTCCTTGGTCTTTGAGGTATTGAGCTGCAGGTGGTTTGTGTGGCACCAGACAACAAAGTTCCGTGCCAGACTCCTGTACTCCTCTTCTTGGTCATCCCTGATACACCCCATGATGGCCGTATCGTCTGCAAACTTCTGAATGTGGCATGATTCAAAGTTGTAGCAGAAATCTGAGGTGTACAGGTTGAAGAGGAGAGGAGACAGACCTGTTCCCTGTGGTGCTCCTGGGCTGCTGACCACAGTGTCAGATGTGTTGTTCTTCAGCCTGACTTACTGCAGTCTATCGGTGAGGTAGTTTGTGATCCAGGCAACCAGGCAAGGGTCCACCCGCATCCTGGAGAGGTTTTCCTGGAGCAGACAGGGCTGGATCGTATAAAACGCACTTGAAAAGTCCAGGAACAGGATTCGGACCATGCCTTTTCCCTTGTCCAGGTGTGAGTCGGCTCGGTGAAGGAGGTACAGGATAGCATCCTCCACTCCGACATCTGCCTGGTAGGCAAACTGTAGGGAGTCCTGGGCTGTAGGGAGTCCATGTGAGAGTTATATATTTTATGTATATATATATATATATATATATATATATATATATATATGCAGACTTCTATTTTAATCACTTTTATTTAAACAAAACAAACAGGCACGAGAACCAGAAACAAAACTCAAAACTCTCACAAAAGGAGGTAGGAGAACACACAACCCAAGCCAGCATGACGGTGGAAAGACACTATGGTCCACACACAGGAGAACTAAATACCCCACCCTTAACTCAACAAACCAATCAACTCAAAACATCATTGTCCCTGAGCTCACCGATCAGCTGAAACACATAATGCACATAAACACAAGACCAGCATGCTCAGGCATTCACAATAAAAGTCCCCCGTGTAAATCAAAACAAAGAACAGCAAAGGATTGCCTCTCGTGGCCGCTGACGGGACATGACAGGTCCTTTGATCATGATTCCTCATAATTACAGTTTGGTTAAAATAGTTACCTTATTACATTTTATGTCAAGGCCAATCTAACCTATTTTTTTTTTTACCTGTTATCTGAATCTGTGTACTGATTACTGATAGCAGAGCTTATACAGAGCTTTTACAATAAACACTCAAACCATCTGAAGATGTTTCAAATGAATTAATTTTTGAATGTTGAAAGTATGGTCACACACACACACACACACACACACACACACAATGGCACACAGAGTGAACAATGTGAAATTCTTTCTTTGCATTTAACCCATTCACCAAGTGAAGCAGTGGGGTGCAACCAGTGAGGTGCGCCTGGGGAGCAGTGTATGGTGACAGTACCTCAGTGATGGTACTAGCAGTGTCGGGATTCGAACCCACAACCTTCTAAATGTAGGGGCTACGCCCACACCACTAGACCACAAGTTGCCCCAAGGGCCTTGAATTCTTGTATTTTATTTTTTGACTTTAGGCGAAATTTAAATTAGACTCTTTGGAAATGTAACTATTTCAGTTGTCTCAAGCAGGTGGAAATGCATAGACAGTGGTCGAATTTTAATTACACTAGATATAAACACTCAGTCAGTGCCTGAGAACAGATCGCAGAACATTTCTCTATTTATTATATTTCATCTGATGTTTGCATATGCAGTGAGCTGTGTAAAATCTTTGTGTTCTGATCCCCCACAATAGCCATAGCAGTCAGAGGCCCCAGTGCACTATACGGCCTCAGTATGGATAGCTGGGTGGACTCGGACACAGATGGCGAGGCCTGTAACAGGATATATTGGCAGTTAAGAGAGGACCTTGGAGCACCTATTTTCAGAGATGTTTGTTACTTTACAAGGCTGGGACAACAGCCCCCCAAGTTGAAATGGTTTGATGGCCCCATTAAATCCTGGGGCATGTTAGCATCTAGCACAAACGCTTTCAGAGTGCAGATGGGTTCTCTATGTTACTCTCCTCATCTTGCTTGCGCTGTGTGCATGACAACATCTGAAAGACTTTAGATGATTATTAATTGGCCCCAAAATGGGCCCAAAACGTAAAAGCACTGAAAAGTCACCCTCACAGCAAATTGGTGTCTGGTGATCCTCTGGACTCTGAACTGCTGGGGGTCTAGTGAGTGTGTTTCACAATCGTCACAGTTTTCAAGAACTTCAGAAATCATTGAATTATTTTTCATTTTCTTGAACTTCTAACATCACCTGAGACCACTTGGACAGTCATTTCATTCAAGGTCATTACCTTGAGCTTCACATATGATGTGTTTATTTGTCATCAGTCCTTTTGACTACTTACATGACCATTTCCAAGTTTTTTATAGCCATTAGATTGAAACATTTTAGACATGCTGTTTTCGTTAGTGTGCATTTAAACTTGACATATGTAATTCACTTCTGTTCTGATTGACAGGCCTATATTGTGCTTCAGTCAACCAAGAGGCAGATTTTCTGAGCCCTGTGGACTTTTGGCATGCTCTTCATCACGTCTCACGGAGCTTTAGAAAAGTGGGAGGGGCTTTTCCATTGCTTAGCCTGAGACATGGTAGAATGAGGTCATGGTCAATGGCACTTCAAATAAGTATTTAAGCCATCTCAAGAACTTTGACAGACACTCACCAGACTCCTTCTAAAATCAAAATAAAGAGAGGCACACAAGGCACACCAACTGCGCTTTTAAGAGCTTCCGTAAATTCAACAGTGCCAGCCTCAGGTTGGCTCTCACTACGTAGGTGCTACATAATGTGGGGCTGCCAACTTTCAGAATTTCAGCTATTTAACACTTTGAAAAATCTTACTGTTCTGCTGTGTTCTAACTGTTTATCTAAAGTCTGTTTCCCTGCTGGAGAAATGAGTCCCAGAGAAGCTCTGAATGCATTACTGGCACTGGGTGCTTCTGATTTTTGTAGCAGATCAGTTGCTGTTTGTATAATGCCCTTCTATATGGGTTACATTACGGAGTATTCAGGGCACTGAATACTTCAACAAAACTGCTTTGCGTCTGGAATAGCTGCCTGTAGTGATGAAATTTTGCTCATTTTTATGGTTCACAGAAAGTCATGCAGTGTCCTAAATCAGTGGGCCATGAACTCTCTCTATTCAGACCCCATTGCCTGCGTTTCTCTTTGGTCCAAAAGAAAATCATAAATATCCACAGCACTTACACTCCCATAGGCCAGCAGTCAATGTTTAAGAGAGGATGACGGTTTAGAATGATTAGCATCCTGTGTCATTTCTGTCGTGAACCATGACATGATGCCTGCCATGATGACAAGATGTTGGAGCCTTATTGGAAATTCCCTTATTTATCCAATGAACAAACATATTTGCTGCCAGATGTCTTATGTGTGCTGGCTAGTCAAGCCTTTGGGAACGATTAGTTAAAAGGTGCAAATCTGGCAAGTTAGCATGGGTACTTCGATGTTTTTATGATGTTAATTCACTGACAGCCTTTAGATGTTAAGTTCACAAGTGATCTGCTGTGGATTTGGGTTTCTATTAGCCAGTTTCTTATTCGAATGTGGTGTGGCACCTGTACTGCTGCACCATTTAAGATTGGAACAGAAAACAATGAAATATTCATTTTGACTGAAGGGTTTCAAACATTTGCATTTAGGCTTCAGCTTAGTTCCTATTACCATTTTAGCTAGGATATGTATCTTTAATTCAATTTTATAGGTGACAGTCTGTCATACAGTGTTAAAAAAACACATAATCGAATCAATTTAGGTGGACTAAGAGCGCTCCAGGGCTTAACTAAAGAAGCAAACTCCAGACACTAAACATTTCTTGGGTGAACAACCAGCATAGTTTTGACACTTGGATTTTGAGCCACAGCATTGCTTTTTAAATGATCATTTTAAAAAGGCACTTAATATACATAATAGGATTAATTTGTGAAAGCTTTCTTTGCCATCACATTGCACAACTGGAATCACTCCTTGACTCCTAATCCATATGTTGGACAGCAATGCCATCTGCTGGAATGATTTTACTATTACAGTACAGGACAGATCCTGTGTGCACTTTGCTTGAAGAAGCGATTCCAAGTGTGGTGGGCTACCTGCACCATACAGGTTCAGTTCATTAATTTTCTGTAAGTGCCTTGCCTTATCCTTCTACTGTCACAGGTACTGCCCACCGCAGGGTGCGCACACCATTCACTCACACCTACAGTTCATTTAGAATCCCCAATTCACCTGACACACGTGTTTGGACTGTGAGAGAAACTGGAGAACCCTAAGGAAACCTACACCTCCAGGAGGAGAATATGCAGACTTCACACACACAAGGGCAGGTCACAGATTCAAAGCCCTAACCTCAGGTGTGTGAGGTAACAGCGCAACCCACTGTGCCACCACAAGGCCCCTAGGTTCAGTTAAGTTCTGTTCAATTTTAGTTATATAGTCCTTTTTACAACCAGTGTTGTCATAAAGCAGCTTTACATAGTAATCAAGCCAAAGGTGACAGTGGCAAGGAAAACTTCCTGAGCTGGAGGAAGAAACCTCAGGAGAAACCAAGACTCAGGGGAAGCTCTCCTCCTTTAGTTGACCTGGAGAGGAAGAGAAAGAGAGTCTCTATGGACATAACTGACAAGAGAAGGCCTTTGTGTACAAACTTAAGCACTGTTAGACAGATCTACTTCTAATAGTTGGTACATTTGAGGTACATTTTGTTAGAAGAGTAACTGTGAGTCTTTAGTTCACAACAACAGGAACAATGGGAGCAACGATGTCCGCTGGAGCTTAGATGGGGAGGAGCATGTGGGGTGTCGAAAGCAGCAGAACCAGTTGAGGACAAACCCCCACTCCACCATCAACAAACTTGAGTGGACGTGAGGAGTGGCAGGGCAACAGCACCAGGATTCCAGTTCATTTGAATTCTTTGTGTCCCCCACCTCCCAGCTCTGCACCAGCTCTTCATCTTATGGGAAAATTTATTACTGAAAGCCTGACTAAACAAGTATATTTTCAGCCTGGAGACTCGGAGGGTATATAGGCAAGCTCATGTGTATCTGTGTTATTTATGGCTTCAACACCCTTACTAGTTATGTACCCTGATGTCATGTACCCTGATTACATTTCTGGGTTATAAAGAAACAGTATTATAGCTTTTTTGCTATTTATTATGTTTTAAAGCCACCATTATATTGTCTTTTTTCACATGTATTTTTATTCAAGTGCTCTATTGATTTTAGTTTATGATGTTATTTGCATTTTCTATCTATCTATCTATCTATCTATCTATCTATCTATATA
>JBBPCX010031604.1:0-16064 GCA_037974365.1 Hydrocynus forskahlii | reverse complement strand
ACAAACGGAACAGACACACTAGGTAGGGAACAAGGGAGCAAACACAAACTGGACACAAGTACGGGGACGGATAGAAACCAAAGGGAGAACAGGAGGGAAAACTAATATTCAGGGGACAGGGACCGGGACAGGCGTGACGGGGACGAGGTGGCCGTCACAAAAGTGTTTGCAAACCAAATGTTATTGAACTTCTGTTCATATAGCAGTACTTTAAAAATGAAAGTGCGCAATACACTACTTTTAAAATAATTTTTTAATTTTGAGTATAACAAAAAAACAGAAAACCATGCAATTAATCGCGATTAAAAAATTTAATCATTGCCCAGCGCTAATATATACATATTTTAGTGCTGGGCACATTAACACGCTATTATCTCGTTAACTGTGAAATCCGGAGCAGCAGCCTCTAGAGGCCACCACTGTTTAGTTTGTATGATGGGTCTCTTATTATGACATGGTGTGGCCGGCTCACTAGTAAGGGTTCTCAGCCAGCCGGGCATTTAGTAATAAGTGTTGTATAGTTTCCATTGGTTCTGGTCTGTGTATGTATTGTATTTAAGTTCCAATGGTTTATGTTCTAGTTGTTGGTCCACCCTCACACTACCAATCACCTTCCCTTTGTGTGTGTACCAGCCCTCAGAGTGTGGTTTGTAAGAGTATTGGTCCTCAAGCATTTTGAGTTTGGTTTTTGTTAGTGATTTGGCCATCAAGCCTTTCTTGTGTTTGGTTTTTGAAAATAAAGAAAGTCAAAGAAAAAATGAAAATCCGCGCCTCTGCCTCTTTCCCGCACTGGTACATACCACCTGTGACATTAACGCATTATTTAATTAATGCTGACTATTATTTTTATTTTTTTACTCTTCAAAATTACTCTTATTTTGAGGGGTACCAATTTCATTTTTCTGTGCTTGACCGCTTTACCTCACTACTGAACGTACCTCACTACTGGTCTGCTTCTGCTGTTCCCTGATAAAAGAAAAATGTTTAGTACCTGTTCAGAAAAAAAAGAAAACAGATTCATAAATGTTAATGTTAAAATGTTCTGATCGAGGCTCTGGACCATGGGCGCCGGTGTTCTGACAATTTATGCTGCCTTGTCGAAATATGCTACTGTATTTAAACTGTATTTCAAGATTTAAACTGCAGCTGTGTGACTGTGTTAAAGGGAACACTGCTGTCAAAAAGCTACTTATTTGTGTAAAGTGTTTGCAAACCAAATGTTATTGCAAGGATATTTGCCTTTGGACCAAGAAGTCATGGGTTCAAACCCTACCTTCAGCATACCACCACTGTGTTCCTGAGCAAGACCCTTAACCTCAAGTTGCTCCAGGCAGACTGCCCCCTGTAGTTAGGAAATGGAAGTTGTTTTGGATAAAAGCGTCTGATAAATGCTGTAAATGTCAAAACGATTTGTTTTCTTCATATTATTAAAGTTCTGTAAACCTATTTGCTCCTATAAAAGATAATACCTGAGAAACTGAACATATTTGCGGTGTTTTTTTTCCCAAAGCTGTATACGCAGTGGGGCAAAAAAGTATTTGGCAGCCACTGATTGTGCAAGTTGTCCCACTTAAAAAGATGAGAGGTCTGTAAAAAAAATCCAGGACATCACATTGTATGACTTTTTAAGAATTTATTTGTATAATGGTGCAGAAAATAAGTATTTGGTCAGCAACAAAAGTTCACCTCAATACTTTGTAATGTGACCTTGGTTGGCAATGACAGAGGTCAAACATTTCCTGTAGGTCTTCACCAGGTTTGCACACACTGTAGCTGGTATTTTGGCCCATTCTTCCATGCAGATCTTCTCAAGAGCTGTGATGTTTTGGGGCTGTCGCTGAGCAACACAGACTTTCAACTCCCTCCACAGATTCTCTATTGGATTGAGGTCTGGAGACTGGCTAGGCCACTCCAGAACCTTGAAATGCCTTTTACGTAGCCACTCCTTCGTTGCCCAGGCGGTGAGTTGTCATGCTGAAAGGTGCAGCCATGTTTCATCTTCAGTGCTCTCACTGATGGAAAGAGGTTTTTGCTCCAAATCTCACGATACATGGCCCCATTCATCCTTTCCTTAATACGGAGCAGTCGTCCTGTCCCCTTTGCAGAAAAGCAGCCCCAAAGCATAATGTTTCCACCCCATGCTTCACAGTGGGTATGGTGTTCTTGGGATGCAACTCAGCATTCTTCCCCCTCCAAACACGGCGAGTGGCGTTTATACCAATCCTCCTCTGGATCATCCAGATGGTCTCTGGCAAACTTTAGACGGACCTGGACATGTGCTGGCTGAAGCAGGGGGACCTTTCGAGCGCTGCAGGATTTTAATCCATGACGACGTAGCGTGTTACTAATAGTAACCTTTGTTACTGTGGTCCCAGCTCTCTTCAGGTCATTGACCACAGTAACCTTTGTTACTGTGGTCCCAGCTCTCTTCAGGTCATTGACCAGGTCCCCCCCCCCCAACCCTAAATGTAAGCCCTAAATGAATAAGTAAAAGGGTCAAAGAGGAACTACACGCAAACACATCAGCTGGGGTACAGTTACTCTAAGTGATGTCATAATGGTAGAACGACATGATAAAATGGCAGCCCATGGTTACACAGAACAATGTCATAATAGAAGATCAATCAGACGTCCTTTTAAAACCCACAAATCAGTTTTTGAATACTTTTTTGCTATATACTTTGAAGTAAACATACATTTACACAACACATTTACTTCCATGCAATCTCAACAAAACTGTGACTGTCTGTTCCCTGAAAATTTCAAAAAGAGAAAAATTAAAAAGGTGTGCTTGAATAATTTAATCTCTCTCAAAGCACCAGTAAACTCAGCACCCTAAATCTGAAACTAAAGCTGGGACCGTTAAACATTAGATCGCTCACTCCGAAAACTGCCAACAAAATAACTGATCAGAATCTGGATGCCTTACACTTTAGAGAGACCTGGATTAGACCTGACGAGTTTGTTGTTCTAAATGAGGCTACACCCCCAGGCTACAAATACATACACAGTCCTAGACTAAACGGTAGAGGCGGAGGCACAGAAACCATGTATAGAAGTGCCTTAAGTATTAAACAGATAACTGAAATAATCTTTGAAACTCTGTTCCTTAACATAACTAATCTAGATACAAATAAGATCTCTCCCTCTAATTTCTGTCTACAGGCCACCAGGGCCGTATACAGAGTTCTTACAAGGATCCTCTAAAATCTGCGTTTACTTCTGTAGGAGCGAGATATTTTAATCAACCAGGGGGTTAGGGTTTTTCCAATCTTGTGTATAATTAGATGATTATGGTATGATATGATATGACAAAGAGATGATGAGATGTCTGGGGACGAGTATTGTCTGTACGGTTTGTCTCTCTGCCTTGGTTTGTGTGCACGTTGCAGAACCAGAAATGGCAAAAGCAGGAGTAAGAGACGGCCACTTCTTGGAAACCTATGAGGGGGGGTAGCACGACCCTTAGGAGACCTTTTGGGACACAGAGAGAATTAAAACCCATGTGTCTTGTCTGTAAGCAGCCATCCCTGTCAGACTACCAAGCTGGGTGCTCTGAGTACAGATCGCTCTGTTGCTGGCAACATCATAAACTTTGTTTGATTTTTAACCTCTCTCTGATCTTGAGTCTTGAATACTTCAGTTCTAGATAGGGTTGGCTTCACCCAAAATGTAACTGGTTCTACTCACTGCTGTGGTCACACAGGCTTGACTTAACCCCTTAACCCTTCTGCTTACTGAAAAAGATTTTTACTGATATTGACTGTTCTCCAATAAGGAAACAGAGTCATAATTTGTTTTTGTTGCCAACGCATGTGTTTATTTTTTTTTCATCTCCATTACAGTGGACATCATGACTAAATGAACATAAAATACCATTGAAATTTCAGAATTAATTGGCATATTTTAATCTAGTAATCATGTAACAAATATATCACATATGAACTGAACATTTTAACAGTATGTGCACGTCTGTCTGCATGTGAGTGTGTGTGTGTAGAAATCATGTAACTAATGATCACGTGGACTGAACACCTGAACTGAATGTCTGTTTGTTTGAATGTGTGAGTGTGTTTGTGGAGGTCTTTATGCATAATGACTGGTTTGTTTGTAATGTGATGTATTTATTCCTTTCTAATGAACTGCTTAGAAGCAGTTACGGTGTGGCCCAAAGCATAGATGAATGCTGAATTTGTCACAAAAGACGTGTGTTTTTCCTGTACAGTGTAGTCTCTTGTATCCGGTGGCCTCTTTGTTGTCATTGTAATTGGTCCACCATGTCAAACTGCACTTAGGGTAGGGGTCTGATATCCTGGGCTTGCTATTTGAAATGGTGAACATGAACTGGCTCAGGAGACTTGCTGGGTCTTCCTCATTATGCTCCAGTTGTCTTATGTGCTCTCACAAGACATTATGTTACATTCATTTTGAAATGAAGGAGATCCAGGGTGTCTTTTTTGGGGATTTTGGCCCTCTCAGTATTCAACCTGTACTCAAACCAACTGTTAACTTTGGCCAGGTCAAAAGCATGGGGAATCATTCTCAGGGTCCACTTTTTAGACCGAATTGCAGTCCTGTACAGACTGATAAGTTGATCCAGTATGTCAACACCTCCCATTGCTTTATTGTACAGCCTAACCACCTCTGGACGGGAGACCTTCAGAAATTTGGCATGCTTTTTGTCCCATCGTTGCACTTCATCTATAGAGCCAACACCAACAAAGTTAGAAGCCATGAAAACCGCTCTATTGTCAAACCATTTGACAAGGACCACCTTTCCATCACGGCTCACAACTTCATCATAGTGCCCTCGCTCCTTTTTTGACATGTCTATGTCAGAGTGTAGTGGAGGTTTTGCAAAGCGGCAGACCTTTGCAGTTACAGCAGCATGAATTCTCTCCTCAGCCAGTACTTCCAAAAGATTGTATGATGTGAAGTAACTATCAAAGAAGAGCTTGGGGTTTGCCCAGTTTATATACTAGCTGAGGTGGGTCATCACTGCAGCTCCCAGTCCCGCCTGCTTTTTGTTTTGTTCTGGCAGGTCCATTGTAGTAGTCTGGTGCAGCAGAAAGTCTGGTGCAGCATATGCCATCCCACTTTTGCCACACAGGAAATAGCTTTTCACTTCCCATGGGTGTGGTATTCCTTTAAAGGGGACATATTATGCAAAACTCACCTTGATTATAGTAGGTCTATGGGATATACAATACATGTTCATGAAGTTATTTGCACAAAATCACTCTCACATAAAGAGATATCACCAGCTCTATTCTTTACAGTTTCAGGCCCTTTCAAAATGAGCTGTTTGGACGGAGGGCCCCTAATGACGTCATTAGGGGAGCCAATTTGCAAAGAACCGCCCCCTCATCTGTCGAGACCTACCCACTAGCCTGTTGCTTGTCACCCCTTTCAGCGGCCATCTTGGGTCTTAGCAGGTCCCAATTTTAAAAGCTCAGCCCAGCTGGCCAATAGCCCACAAAACTCGCTCAAACACACCATAAAACAACGTCCGCTATTGGTTAAAGCAAAGAAATTGCCGTGAAAATACACCAATCACGGCGTAAAATGTGTGTTTTGTTCCCGTGATCATATACAGTAAGGCGCGCTCCGCTGCGCCCCAACACCAGATTAGTTAAAGATCCGCCATTACGTCTGCTAGTTTTACGAGCACGGATAAACCGAGCGCAATGTCTACCATGTATGTTAAGTGTCCCAAACAGTGTATCTCTCACTTTTTCTCCCTCCCTTCCTTCCTTCAGCCTGGTCACCATACAGGCTAGGATCACTGTCACAGATTGAAGAGATGGAAGGAAAGAAAAACACTTTCACTGGTGTTAAGGACATGGATTCTAATGTAAAATCCAGAAGTTAAACGTGCAGCTTAAGCATGAGATGGGTGTGGCGTGGCCAGGAACAGCTTATTTGCATAAAAGGGACAGAGCCTGAAACGACTCATTTTGAAAGGGACCGAAACTGTGAAGAATAAAGCTGGTGATATCTCTTTATGTGAGAGTGATTTTGTGCAAAGAACTTCACGAACATGTTTTGTAAAGCCCATAGACCTATTATAACTTCTTTTTTTTTAAATGAGTTTTGCATAATAGGTCCCCTTTAACATACTGCTTGACAGACAGAGCGCCACGAAATGGCACCATTTGTTTTCCTCCATGGGAAGCTCCAAGCATCTTCTGTGTGTAGCATTGTAGAGTGGACATACTTTAAAAAACACATCAAGGTTTTTGGCTGGCTTCTCCAAATTATTGACCAAATGCAAATGTGATACCGCCTCCCAGTACAAGGACACTCTTGGCAATATCATCACTCCCATAGCTACATGGAGACCAACTAGAGTTCTGATTTCTCCTGTAGTAGTGTTTTTGAACCCTAGTGTGCCACCTTGCATGGTGTAAATGTTGGTGTGATCAGTCATGAAATCGAAGATCTCATCTGGTACATAGTGTTTGAGGTGATCATATGGCCTCAAAGGATGTGCCACATTGCTGGGAGGATTCTCAAAGTAAGTGTCAACTACGGTAGTGAGTAGCCTACAACGCCATTTAATCTCTTCCTTCCTGGTAACTGTCATTTCCTCATGCGCCTCTGTCACTCCACTGTCTTCTATCTCAACCTCTGCTGCTACCTCAACATCTTCTGGCATGCATCGTCCACTGTCCACTCCACTGTCACTGTCCTTCTCTAAATCCAATACAAAATATCACTTCGAACTTAGTTTACATACTGTCTGCCTTAAACTCTTATGCGTTTACTGTAATATATAATTTGAATAAATAGCAGGATGATGAATTGGAAATTCTCTAATCTCTAAACTTACCATCTCCCTCATTCCTGACCTTGTCTGCCTCATCTGCTTCATTTGCTGAATCCAGACAGTCAAGTTCGGATAGTTCTCCATTTACCAAGAGAGTCTTCAACTACCGGGAAAGTCTTCAACTTTATACTCCAAACACATTTTTTAAATGACATAAATGATTAGTACAGTTTGGAGTGAAATCATATGAGTTATGAAATGCTTACAGAAATGTAGTAATCTGGCATACTGACACTAAATAATCAAGTGTCTGCTAATGTCTTTCAATGCCTGATGTCACAAAAATCCTGTTTTACAACTATGAAATTTTACATTACATGCATATTGATTTGCACCGTCAACACAAATCAGTATTTATGAGGTTAAATAGGTGCTTACTCCTCCTCTTATCCAGTGGGTGAGTTATGCTTGTCTTGTCTCCTGGCTGAAGCTCCCTGTCATCAAGCTACTAGGCTTAACTTCATTGTGATCGGATAATCAGGGACCAATCAGTGACCAAGCAATATTTAAATTGAGAAATCACGCAATTTTATTGGTTTAGAGTAAAAAACATGTCACGTCCATTCCAGTGGACATAGATATTATTCCTCAGTCCAGAGTAATCTCAAATCACTACCTCAGTACATATGAACTTCATCTTAATCATAATGTAAGCACATCCCTCTGCTTTCGTTTTAGTTGTACAATTACATCCGCCACAGCTCAGTTTCATTGAAAACCTCCCAGAAATATCAACATCATTTGGCACTCCATCTTGTCCAGACCTAGATAACCTGACTGAATGCTTCAAGAACTCTCTAGATCCACTCTAGGCTACGTCGCACCTCTAAGATGTAAAGAAGTCAGACAGAAAAAGCTGGCTCCTTGGTATAATGATCAAACGTGCTTTAAAGCAAAATACGTAAAATGGCGACCTACCAATTTGGAATTCTTCCTCTCCGCCTGGAAGGAGAGCCTTAGAAACTACAACAGCACGCTCAGCCTATTTTTCGTCCCACATTGAGACTAATAAAAATAATCCTAGGCTTCTGTTTAGTACAATTTCTAAACTAACTAGGAACCAGGGAGGTGCAGAACCACAGGTACCTGCAAACTATGGACTTTCTTATGGACAATAAAGTAGAAATCATTAGACAAGAAATTCAAACTAGAAATTCGCCTGACAATCAGAGGCATACAGGCACACACACACACACGCACTAACTCATACACACATCCACCCACACAGGCACACACATGTACGCTCATGCATATACACACACACACACACACACACACACACACACTAACTCATACACACATCCACCCACACAGGCACACACGTACGCTCATGCATATGTATATATATACACACACACACACACACTCACACACATACACACACACACACACAGGTGTAAGAATACATAATCAAAAACTACCCAGAACCACAGGTTTCTTTGTGCAGTTATAGCATTAACAGTAGGAGTATATGTTGTTTCTGTGTTGTTGCAGTGTTGCCGTTGCTTTGTGTTTTGTTCTGTGTTTGTGTGGCTGGTTCTTGTTTTTCAGGTGCAGCCTTCTGAGCGACTACACGGCGGTAGCAGTTTTCACTGGGATCTTCAACCTCTTCGACTTCAACCTTTTTTTTTTATAATTTTTTTTCTTTTCTTTTCTTCTTCTTTCTTTTTCTTCTTTTCTCCCTCGGTATTTTCTCTACCTCTGCCTGATTTGGCCTAATTTTAAATCAAATGAGTGAATAAATAAATAAAAAGGCTCAGATAACAAGAGGGGCATATACTGTCAAGCCCCACTTGGCAAAGCAAAGGTGTCTGGCACAAAAAGGCTCCCAGCTTCACATTCTGCTTGCTAAGATGCTCAACTTGTCCAGAATGCAGCAGCTAGAGTCCTCACTAGAACCAGGAAATTCGACCACATTAGCCCAATATTATCAAGACTGCTGCACATTTGTCTAGCCTGACTGATCACCATTGGACCCCAGATGACCTTCCCGGGCCTGCAATCGCTGGGGCTCCGTTCCAAAATGCCCTCGACTGGTTCGGCAGCTCCTGTTGTTCCTGTTTCTGTTGTTTATGGACTACAGACTCTCAGCTACTCTTCCAACAAAATGTATCTCAATGGACTCTTAACAGTACCAACTGTCTTAGCACTAGATGGCCTATCTGTCAATAAGCTTGTAAATGAAGGCCTTCTCTTTTTATTTATCCCCATAAAGACTCTCTTCTCTTTCTCTCCAGGTCAACCTGAGGAGGATGGATTCCCCTTTTGAGTCTTGCTTCCTCCTGAGGTTTCTTCCTCCAGCTGAGGGAGTTTTTCCTTACCTCTGTCGCCTCACTAGGGGCTTAGACCTTGTCTCTGTAAAGCTGCTTGGTGACAACTTGATTATAAAAAGTGCTATATAAACAAAATTGAATTGAACTGAAAACCCAAACACTCTCACTGTTAACAACCAAGTAGCCTCTACCTGCCGTAGTGGCAGCGGTGTTTCTGATCCATGTTCCACTGCAGTGAAGTCAGCTTAAATACTGACATTTCACCTTAAATACTGCAGTGAAAACAGTTTAAATACTGCTGTTCAACCCAATACTGCACTGCAGCCAGATGCCTTTCTCCAGAGTGCAGCTGAAGCAGCTGAGTGTGGATGAGGAGAAGCTGGTCAGTGAGGTGGAGGAGATTCCTCTGTTGTTCAGAAGGATGTTCTCCAGAATAAGGGAGTTTGTGGGGACAGCCGGTGGTCTCGTTTGGGTGTTCGCCCTGCGATCAGAAAGTCGTGGGTTGGAATCCCAAGACTGCTAGTGGCATCTCTGAGGTACCCTTGAGCAAGTCCCCACACACTGCTCTCCAGGCGCTGTGTTCCTGGCTGCCCGCTGCTTCACTTGGTGAATGTGTAAAATGGGTTAAATGCAGAGGAAGAATTTTGTGCTGTTCACACTGTGTGCTGTGGTGTGTTCACATACGACAGAATGGTCACTTTACACAGCTAAAAGTTTCTCTCAGCGATTCACTTTCTCTTTGTGTTTTGAATCTGCTGCTGACGCTCCTCTAAACGTCTCATACAGATGGAGAAGAGGCTCCTCAGGGTGGAGCGTGTTTAGAATTTGACTGACGTTTCTGCTGTTGGATGTCCTTCATGTTAGCAACGCCTCATTCAGTAGCGTTTATTTACAGATACACTGGAGCGAAACCGATTTCAGTGGTGTGAAAATAAAATTTATTGCTGATCATCATGGTTTCAATCTTAAAATAAAAAATAAAAATAAAAAGTGTGGCGTAATCAATAATACATTCGAGATGGTGCCAAACTAGATACTGCCACTTGTGAGAGACTTTGAGCATTTTACTGCATAATTCTTAACATTAAAAATGAAACATATTAAATATAATCATATTACTTCATAATATGAAATCACTGTTGAGGCTTCTTTCAAACGTAAACATGAAATTGGCCCTGGTGGGCTGATACCTCACTCAGCCTCTCTGAATAATAAAATATTAAATAAAAATCAATGCTCTGCACTTCTGTATGGATATACTGTGCAGAAAAATATTACAATAATACACTATCAATTTTTTCTTCACACCTCTGTCTATCTATCGGTCTCTCCTCATACATTTAGTCAACAGTTTGTATATATTGTTGTACATATATTGTTTGCATTTGTGTATATTTGTCCACTTATTCTATTATCCTATTCTTTATTCTATTTTCAAATTATTGCAGGAGTAATTCAGGGTTACATTTTGCTGCAGGTTGTATGTGTTTAACTGTGTATGTGACCAAAAAACAGAAACACCAAATGTTACATTTATTGTAGTAACACAGTGTATAAGCATATCATGAAATATTTCTTTAAAATATTCAATGTACATATTTCTATATTTACTATATTTACAGAAGCTCCCTGCTCCCGGTCAGCCGCTGACCACTGATCTCGAAACAGCTTCCTAAACTAAATTCTGACCACCAATGAAAAACAATAAAAAATAAAACACTGACCCAGGATCAGCCACCACCAGCAACCGCTCCTTCCACATTTTCTGGTTCTGTCGACAAAGAACTTGAAGGACCTGAAGGACACCCTGACACTTCCTCCAGTGTCCTCTGTCCAGTCCCTGTTTACAGACATCCCCAGGGTCCCCGCTGTGTGTGGACTCCTTTAACTGCTGCCGACTCCTCTAGATGGAACAGATCCACATGCAGTCCGGGTTCCAGAAGCAGAAAAGTTTCGAGACGCTCTAGAAGCTTGTGAGAGACAATAAGCTGAGAGTTCTGGAGGTGGAAAAAAGCAACAGAGATTTGAGTCTGTGCACTAAATTTATGAGCATAACGCAGAGCCACCCCATCCCGCCGCAGAGCACCAGCGTCCTGTCTGCGGATGCAGAGCTCTACGTCGGAGCGAATCTTTTGGCTTGAGTCCTCACTCGCTTCTCATAGTCCATCCTGTTCTGACTGCAGGAGACAAAAGGAGAGAAAACAAAAGACATTAAAAAGGTCACAGCAACCTTCCCCCTGTTTTGATTTGTTTATTCTTTCTTCATAGGATTAGAGACAAACTAATTTGTCCTCCTGTATAGTGAACTTCATTCCATTTATTTAGCGACACAGACTTGATTAATTTGTTTTATATTTTAACATAAATCACGTTCTTACACTTGATCTCGCAACTTGAGGACATGATCAACTCTTTGGCACTGTTTTGATCGCTCTCTCAGTCTGTCTGTATATCTGTCAGGCTTTCTATACACACATTTGTAAAGGATGGGAATCACCACAAGGGTGACGATACGATACTATTACAATATTTAGGCCAATATATGATACTATTGTGATTAATCCGCTGTTACATACAAGTTACATGCAGACGTGTCTGCAGCATTTTGAGCCTTGAAGAATGAGGTCATGCGCCACATTCTTTTTTGTCTTTGGAATCAATGTTATTAGACGTATGTGCCAAAGAATATTGTGAAAATACTGCAAAAACATTTCTCCCACCTCTATCTGTCTATCTACCGTCCAGCTCTCTATATGTCAATTTATCTATCTTCCTCTCTCTGTCAGTCAATCTACTTATCTATCCTTCTATCTATCCATCTATCTATCAGTCTATTTTCCTATTTAATTTCCTGTCTCTCTATTGATCTATCTGTCTGTGGACAGATAATGTGTGGACTGGACACATATAAACGTAAACACAGTAAAAAAGAGGGAAGTATTGCTTTTAGTTAAGTTGTGAAGAACACAGAGCTCAGCATCAACAGGCTTAATTCAGTGAGGGATTCGATTTAATTAGATTTGGTTCGATTAACTGGCTGCTGGATAGTGACCATCTTTGCTTCGGTCTGATGTTTCACTCTGATGCGCTGGAAAGGGGACTAAAGTGATCTGGACATAACCCCTCACTCACCAGTAGATGGTGTATGCCTCGGCCTGCGCTGGGTCCTGGATGTTGGGTTCATTTAGCAGTTCCTGGATGCCCAGTAAGATCTGCCAGTCCACACACATACAAACACGGTCATTGCCTGTTACGTTTTCACTTCGCAAGAAGTTCACTCTATATTCCCCATAGTCACATATTTCACCAGTTTAAACAGAACAATACACATTTCATCCTTTTCTTTAAAATTTGAATAACCGCTAAAGAGCAAATTTCTCTGTGGCCACCCAGGATTCCATCTATGGACAGACGGACCAAGTTTTATTCCCCAATTGTCTGACGTGTGTAAGAATCTTGATGTAAAACAGGGTGTGCGCGTATCTGCTCTCGCCTGTTTGATAGTGATGGCCGGTCTCCAGTCCTTCTCTTCCTCCAGTATGGACAGACAGACTGTGCCAGACGGATACACATTTGGATGGAAAACTGGAGGCTCAAACTTACCTGAGTGGAACAAACAGGTGCGTCAGCACATTAATACACACATACACACAAAGATCTTCAGCATTTAAGTAATTCTGAACAGCATGTCCGAAATACAACGCAGAGCAAACAGACTTCAGAGAAACTACTACAAACTCCTGAAACAAGACCCTGGAATCAGAAATGTCTGAAACACAGAATCCTTAGCAAAGCCCAAGAATATCTTTCCCACAAATATATATCTCCAAATGTGCTGGGGTGAAATTTTTATTGTATTTTTAGATAAATAAATAAAATAATTAAGTATGTAAGCAAGTAATTGGTTGGTTGATTGATTGATTAAAAGCATGCTAGTAACTACAGCTCACAGACATTTCTGACTGACCACAGACTGGCCCACTGACAGTCCGTCCCACTACCCGGAGACAGGTCCCGTTCTGGTTTGAGCACCAAAATGTGTGCATTTCACCCAAAAATAACTTGGTTTGGTTCCCATTTCTACAGTTTGTAGAAAAGGCAGAATGCAATGATGGAGAACATAATAGAACAGGATGAACTCTCAGATAAAAGAACGTCCTGTGATCTGCCGATGCTGACGACGCACCCTTGAGTGGTACCTACAGTGGCTCTGTTGAAAACAGGTGGAACACAGGACGGTTAGCTAAACACCATCAAGGTTCTGAACAGAACTGGTCTCAAGAACATGTTCCCTGTAGGTGAAAAAGCGTAATGACCAACTCTCCCACTAATATACACATGCTAACTACATGTAGCAGCCAAGGCTGGGTATAATCCCACATCCTAATAAGCCTGTTCCCAAACAGTTTAGGGGGGTTGGAGGTAGATGCCCAGTCACCCTCACCCCCATGGTTTCAGTGGCAAAAGCATGGGGAGAGCACAGTCTGAAGATGTAAACTCACATTTAGGAGGGGAGGATGGGTAGTCATCCTTGAAAAGCATCCTTAGTTTGTACAAGCCTCCTTCCCAAAGGGTCTATGACACAAAACACCCAGACAATTAATACAGCTTAATGTACTGAAGATTATTTACAGCTAATAATGTTTCTTACACTTTTTTCTAAGGCCAGGTTGCACCACCTTCATACATACATGGATAACATACTACTAACTTTACTACTTGCCCCTTTCTTGCCTGGGATGGCACACTCCCAGTTCATTAGATTCATCGTGCCATCTGGGTTCTTTGTTGGCACAGCAACAAAGCCCTGTGGAAACACACATTTAATAAACAGTGTATATATACAGCACTGTGTAAAAGTCTTGAGCCAACCCTTGTGTCTCAATATTTTACTCTGGATCCCTTATTGGTGGAAAAATACTATTTTATGTACGTAAAACTGTCTTATCTTTGGCATACTGAGTAGATTAAATAAAAGAAATGGGAACTAAAGATGTCTAAAAGTGCCTAAAGATACAAGGTGCCTAGATAAAGGTGTTCCGACCACTAAGCATTCAGCACCACCAGTATACTGATCATCTGGAATCATCTGCACCTGTTTCTTCTCTGGTTCAGGCCTTAAGTTAGATGTGCTTTGTTCTGTTTGATTGATTTATATCTAGGTCATTGAGCAGCTTAGAAACAAAAGAAAACATTCCTCTGAAACTGGTCAGGTTCAGGGACTGGACTGAAAATGAAAAATCCCTGAAAGTCCTTCTGGAAAGCTGGAGAACTGTTCCTCAAAATCACATTAAAATACAACGTCTGGATCTTAGGAGGTAAATTTAAGGTGGCTCGCGAACTTTATCTATGTATGTATATGTGTACAGACAGACAGACGATTATCATTGTTTTAGTTTCATATAATAACAACACATCGAAACGCTTTTCGATAATAATTATTATTATTTTATAACTGAATTATAACTCACAAAGGGGTGGTCTTTCCTCCAGGCTTTGCGCTCCTGTGACAGCCTGCTCAGAGCGATCCCAGACATTACTCATTGGCGCCTTGTGGACAAATAAGGAACTGCAACAACAACCACAATAGCAACAGCATAGGAAACGCTCGTAAAAAAAAAAACAGATTTACAGCTTTAATAAGGAACCGCTCCAACCATCTCCCTGATGAAATGATTAGGATGAGACAGTTTAGAGTTCAGTAATATCAGTGTACATCAGAGGCGTTAGCTGAATTTACCTCACTGCAGCGCCTGGAGCTCAGAAATGACTCTGTCACACACACGCAGCTTCTGTTCTGGATCACCAACAAAGAAGCATGAACATCTGGAACATCTGCAGCAAGGTCGGAGAGCAGGTGTGAGGTCCTCAGAGCTGGAGAGGGGGTTTGGGGGCCTGGAGAACACGAGCTGGTGTTTAATGTTCGAGCTTCTACTGCTGCTCTCCCTGGGCTTCAGGACCTTCAGGCATAACGTGGGACTCCTAAAACCGTACACCACCTTCTGCCAATAAGAGTGACAACGTCTCTCTGCCTCAAGCAGGCACACACATATTCATTCACCGGACTGCAAGCTTATGGGAGACCAGAGACCCAGGAAAATATGAGTTCAGGCCGGACCGATGCACTAACCTGGTGTTTCTTGCTCAGTCTGATGGTCTCCTGCCCTGACGCACCTGATCCTGCTCTCAGGGCCCCACCCTGCAGGTGTGCTTCAATAATGTAGCAGGGTGTTAAGGTGTATTTGGTAGGAATGCACTGAATCCAACAGCCAGACACACCGGTGGCTGTTTTTTATTAACCCGTTTTACAGTGCTCTTACCTTCCCCACCTTATTTACCTCATAAGCTGTGGTACAGTCACAGTAACACAAGGGCCCAGAGCCAACAGTGGAGAAGCATCCCCAAAGTTAAATTAGTTCTGTCGTCCTACCTGGCTTTAACATCAGTCATGAAATAAATCTCACATTTTAGACTCCAGACACTGGCTGAAGCCCCCGGGACAAAAACATCCATCCATTAAGTTTAATACAGTGTAGAAGTTAAAATATATACACCTGATGATGCACCTTACCACCCACCCTCCCACCATCTGGAACACGGAAAAAACAAACAAATATGTTCACATTTTGTTTATTACAATAATAGAAAAATAAGCAACATTACATCTTGATCATCTGAACCGTTTGTTAAACTGCAGACTCTACAGTGGAGAACTGATTGTTCAGTGTAAAGATTAAAGAATCTGCACTTAGCAGAACCTGTGAATCCTCATCACACAATCATCGTTACTGAGGTGTGCTGTTAGAAAAGGGCCCATACCCTGCATTTTTCTAGAGTTGGATTTTTTTTCCCCAAAAACTGTTTTTGAGTAAATTCAATTTGGTTTTCCATATGGACCCTTTAATAATTTTGAGGGAAAATCGGGCCCCAGTGATTATCATAAATGACCCCTTGAATCAAAC
>JBBPCX010031593.1:0-16064 GCA_037974365.1 Hydrocynus forskahlii | reverse complement strand
GTGTGTGTGTGTGTGTGTGTGTGTTTTTACTAAACAGGGCTGCAGGGGTGCTTATGTTTATGGTTCGAACTGATGGTTCGTGGACAGATCCAGATTGGTTTTATGTCATTTAAAATACTGAAACATATACAAAGCTATACCTTTCAGGTTACTAACACTGTCACTATGGTTACACCCTCAAGAGTACCTTTCAGTACTTTTAGTTAGGGAACATAGGGTATCGTTTTGCAACCATAAGTTGCGTTGACACCACAGATTGTATCTCATCTCCAAGCTTTAAAAAATGTATTTAATATAGTCCAGTTATGAGCAAAGGGGGTACTAATATGCACCTTCTTCCTGGGGAAAGAGAATTTTGTTTACCATTTAAGGAATAGTAAGGCAAACATAAAAATTATCCTACTAATATTCACTGCTCTCCAGGAGCACATCATTGGTGGCAGCCCTCTGCTTTACTTGGTGAAGGGCAGCTGGGTGGCCTAGAGGGTTGTGGGTTCGAATCCCAACTGCTACAAGAATATAACAATAACTGGGTTTGGTTCACATAAAAACACTTCACCCAGTTTTTTCTAAAACTGCTTCCAGTTCTTCATTAAAGTGGTACAGACTTACGGATGTGGTGTAGAATGCAGTATGGCTGGCTGTGAGATATAAAAATGTACAAGACTTCACCACGGCACGTAGCAATTTCAGACACCAAGCCTGGTCTTCAAAAAGCAGTCATAAGGAAGACTGATCTCGGATCAGATTCCTCTGTATTCACGATGCCCATTGTCACAGAAATGGACATTTGATCAGCACAGTTTTCTAAAAAGGCTGCCTGCATTATTTGCCTACACAGGAAAGTTTTGGTCATTTTTATAGCTCACAGTCATACAGTGTCCCATACCGCATCCACTAGTCTACTACACCTGTCTGCTGCTGGAGAAATGTATTTAAGGAAACGTGGAAAATATTTGGACTCCAATCATGTCTTGGGTGATCGATTGTGTCTGGGGTAAGTGTAAAACTGTGGACTTAATTTTGCTCCTTTTAGGTACAAAATAGGACCTTCAGGATGATTTTACTTCTTTGAAAGTACATTCATTATTTGTGCCTAACTAAAATTGCTCAGACACTAGCCCTTTTAAATGGCATTTTACACAATGATAAGTCTGTTTCCACAATTCCCCAACAATCTGAACTAGTTGTACTAGCTTCACTCCTGATTTCATAATTGTTCTCGGAATTGACCTTCTGTAGGAGGTTCAACAGGAAAACCTATAGAAGTAACACAAAGGCTAAAACAGACCTTGTGCATATAATCTTAGGGCAAGTCCCAGTATTAAGTACATCTTTACCTACATGATCTACGTCCACTACTCCTGGTTATCTTGGTAGCTTTAGGATTTCGCAGCATCGCCTTGAAGTGTCTCTTTTATGTGGTGGATATTGATTGAGGGCATCTTTAAATTAAAATCAATCAGTGCCTTTGCTTCGTTTCATGTTCTCGCTTGAAATAGAAGCTTCTTTCCATCCGCATGAGTTCATTTTGCTCCATCATCTCTCCAGGCAAGGATTATCCTGCTTGGCTGAAGAAGACACCTGAAGATGTGTGAAGCTACCAATAGCCACTAATGAGCATTTCACTGCATGCTCATCATCTTACTAGTGCTTATGTAACTTGCCATGTCATGACTTTGTAATGTGGTATAACACCAGCTGATCGAACCAATCAGCTAATGAGCAAGACCTTCCTGAGGTAGTGTGTGACAGAAGGGAAAACATTAACACTGAAAGCTTAGGGCTCCCTCCCACAAGAAATATATAGAGGGTGCCATTTTAGACAGGAGCTTATACCTTCTTTTTAGTCCTTTTAGGTTTACCTTCTTTTGTGAGTTTATATTTGCTTTATTTTTTGGTTTGAGCTACAGTTCCATAATATTTTTTCCTCATTATTGCTATACATACTCTGGGGTTTTGTTTTTTCAGTCTCAATTTTTATTTTTAGGTGTTCATTATTTTTTTGTTTTCTTTTTTGTTGTTATTTCTCAGAAAAGCATGTTTGTTGCATATATATCTGTGTGTCAGTGCTCATTTCCAAAGTTCCTCATGGCAGGTATTAACTGTATTTATAATTAGTTTGGCTAATCACCACTTCGTGAAGTTAAATCAGATATGCTGAGGATGGAACTGAACAAATCTATAAGTACTTGAGACTTTGTGTGTTCTTCCAACCAGCTCACATCAACTAGTTTTTTTTTTTAATAATAAATGCTGGCTTCTCACTGCATCATTGTTTGTTTGTACTTATTCTAATGTTATATATTGTGTTCTAACTTCAAGATTGTTTTCTGGATCTTCATCCAATGAAGTCTTCCGGACTTGCCTGCAAATACAGTAGCCTGGACGACTGATGTCTGTCACCTCCGTACCTGCTGAACGTCCATTGATAGACTTCGTGGCCTCTTTCCTGGGCAAGATGAGCAGAGCTCCATTGCTGGACTATGAGCTCCAGTCAGTGGGTCCGGCCACAGGCTCCGTTGACACAACGGGCCTTCCTCTGGCCCCAGACATGGAGCAAAGCACGGCCCTGTGCTTCGTCGGCCTTCTGCTGCTCATATTGGTATTCCTGCTGGTGCGCTGTTTCAGAATCCTGCTGGACCCCTACAGCAGCATGCCAGCCTCCACCTGGAGGGACCACAAAGACCGACTGGAAAGAGGACAGTTTGAAAGCGCTGTTGTGTAATAAAAGCAGCTGATAAACAGAAAAAACATTCCTCACATTGGCCAGTAATGAAGAAGCTTCAGTGAGGGAGGATTACAGGAGTAGTTCAGTCAAAAATACTAATGTAGCTAATTAGTGAATGAACGCTACTAGCTACAAATTAGCATTATGAAAATAAAATCATGGCTACTAGCTTCTATTCACAGTTAGCCTCACTGACTAACATTATGGAGATGACAACATGCCATTTAATTAAATGAAGGGTGGCTGGCATTGAGGATTCATCTGAATGGACTCTGATGGGGTCAGAACCTGTTTGTTTTTGAATATGTAAACGATATTCAAATTGTAATCAAGTTCTTTGGGAGATAAAGAGCCAGACTGTGTAGTTTTGGAAGACAAAGATTGTGTCCATATTTCAGAGCTTAGCTTTAACTTTCCCAGAGTTGTCACCTTTTCTATACATTTCTATTGATCGTTAAATCAACCCTTTATTACATGATTGATTAATTTACATACAGACAAATTTATGCGCACTACATGGACTTTTCCTGTAATGACTGAAGACTTGATAAACTCCTGTGGTTGTTTGTGGATTCAGTGCTGATAATCTGATTAGGGCATTATGTACTTTAACATTTTTGACATTTTGGTTTTATTGCATTGAATAATAACTTCTTGACAAGCTTTACTGTTGATTGAATGGCTTTTTAGTTGCTGTAACTATGGTTTTGCTACTGCAGACCCTAAGTTTTATATCTGATTATGTTCGCCTGATGTAATGCAGTGGGTCTTTGACAACCTCAGGCATTGTGCCTTTATTTTTTATACAAAATCTTCTACAGCTGCTTTTAGCTCCTACTACTGTATTGGCTAGCAAATGGACTGGTCTGCACTTTTGAATGTCACATAACTGGTTTCATAAACTTGTGATCCACTGGTGGACTTTTCATTGTGTTGTGTACCTACAGTATTTGGTAAACTTATCTATCTATCAATCTATCTATCAATTTATCGATCTACCTATCTGTGTGTGTGTGTGTGTGTGTGTGTGTGTGTGTGTGTGTGTGTGTGTATATACAGTATATATAAGGGTGTCACTAATTAATTACAAGCTCTGTGATTAATTAATATAGATTAATCGCACACATTTTTGCTCTAAATGTATTTAGAATTTTAAATGAATTTTGGCATATGAGTGAATGAATTATCAACATTACAGTGTCTCCTTTATTTAATAACTGTTGTTACACTGTTCATGTGCAGTAATGGTCACACCAATCAAAATTATGACCTAATATGCTGAGGGAAAATGCTTCAGGAAGAATAATGATAGAACTAAGTCAATCTATAAGGTGCAGTTTAAGACAATGTACATACAAGCACGGGTGTCACAAGTATGGGGTGCGCTGCACTCGGCAACTCGCATGTTTCACTCATTTGTCACCCCCTAATATGATAGCTCCGGTGTTCTGATGAATTATGCTACCCCGTAGAAAAATGCTCCCTTTAAGTTTACACAGTTCATACAGATTATAGTCTGTTCAACACTGATAATGAGAAATTATAAAATAATATGCATAATCGGAGAAAATTAAATTTTATTTAAATGAGAAGAGCATAAATAGATCTGTAGAGGTGCACAGAGCCAGTTTATACAGTCAGGTTCTAACACTGAGAAATGCTACCGTGTAACAGGGCACAGGCTACTTCAAATCGTGCCATGCCCACAGCTTGTGGTGATTCCTGGTGTTTCCTAGCTTCAGATAGCATTCTGCAAACTGCAGAAAAAAGGCATTTTAGAATCAGAAAACTTTATTGATCCTAGATGAAAATTGCTTATGTAATGACTGCAAAGACACAGACCCCAAAGTAACGACTTACACTCATATGCCCTTGAGACAGCGTGTAGGAGCAAACAAGTAGATGTACAAGTCGAAAGTAATAAGCAATAATTAATAGAGCTTTTAAGATATTAATCACCGTAAACCAGTGACCCGAACACCAGATAAACCAGCTTCCCTAATGCTACATAGCACCTAATCCCAAGACTGTGGAACTGCACATGTGCAGAAGGATACTGTGGCACATCTCGATGGGTAGCATGTTTCAACAGAATACCGGGCCGGGTTAAAGTCATGTGGTGCGATTAATTAGCCTTAATTTTTTACACAGTCAGGTCCATAGATTTTGGGACATCAACACAATTCTAATCTTTTTGGCTCTGTACACCACCACAATGGATTTGAAATGAAACATGTGCTTTAACTGCAGACTTTCAGCTTTAATTTGAGGGTATTTACATACAAATCAGGTGAACGGTGTAGGAATTACAACAGTTTGTATATGTGCCTCCCACTTTTTAAGGGACAAAAAATAATGGGACAATTGGCTGCTCAGCTGTTCCATGGCCAGGTGTGTATTATTCCCTTATTGTTTACAAGGAGCAGATAAAAGGTCTAGAGTTCATTTCAAGTGTACTATTTGCATTCGGAATCTGTTGCTGTCAACTCTCAATATGAGATCCAAAGAGCTGTCACTATCAGTGAAGCAAGCCATCACTAGGCTGAAAAATAAAAACAAACCCATCAGAGAGATAGCAAAAAACATTAGGTGTGGCCAACATTCTTAAAAAGAAAGAAAGAACACACCGGTAAGCTCAGCAACACCAAAAGACCTGGAAGACCATGGAAAACAACTGTGGTGGATGACCGAAGAATTCTTTCCCTGGTGAAGAAAAACCCCTTCACAACAGTTGGCCAGATAAAGAACACTCTCCAGGAGGTTGGTGTATGTGTGTCAAAGTCAACAATCAAGAGAAGTCTTCACCAGTCTTCGTTTTGCTTGTATAGATAAAGAGATAAATAGGTCACACAGCAATCAGGAAGTTGTGGGTTCAATTCCTAAGTCTGCTAAGCACTTCTGAGGTACCCTGAGCAAGGTAACGTCCCCACACACTGCTCCCCGGGTGCTGTGTTCCTGGCTGCCCGCTACTTCACTTGGTGAATGGGTTAAATGCAGAGGAAGAATTTAATGCTGTTCACACTGTGTGCTGTTCATGTATGACAGAATGGTCACTTTCACTTAATGCTGTTTCAGTCCATAGCGGACTTTTTCAGAGATTTAGACTTAAACTTAATGTGCTTAGCAGCACATTGGGCAGCAAGTTGATGCCATCTTTCGTGATCGACTGCAACTCTCTCTGAATCTTGCCAAGCAACGTTTATCTGTTTTAGGTCATCCTGGAATGTTCTACGCCGAGTGAGTATTGGCCGCCCCTACTTCCGTTTTCCTCCTGGTGGGATCCATGTCATGGCTGTCTTCGAGTGATGGTGTTCAGGGAGACCTAGAATGTGTCCAGCCAGTTTCATTCGCCGTTCAGTTATGGTTTCAGACAGCGGATGCGTGCTTGCCCTTCTCAGCACTTCTTCTTTCGTAATGTGATCTCGCCAATTTATTTGCAGGATCTGCCAGAGGCATCTCTGGTGAAAGACGTTAATTTTTTTGTCAGTTTTTGCCGTGCTTTTCCATATTTCACAGGCGTATAGGGCTGTCGGTAGGACAATGGTGCTGTATAGCCGCAGTTTCATGTGAGTGGTGATAGTAGTGGAGGACCACACTTGGCGCATTCTTTGAATAACTGACGCTGGTTTTCCAATCCTGCAGTTGATGTCAGCTTCGGTGTTGCCATCGTTTCTTATCGTGCTGCCCAGGTAAGTGAAGTGATCCACTGTTTCGATGTCAGTGTAGTTGATCCGGACAGTCAGTGTGTCTTGCTTACTTCAGCTGTTGTTGCAATCAACTTTCATGGCCTTTGTTTTTTTTTATGCTAATTTGGAGTCCAACTTTCACTGCATTTTGATCCAAATCTGTTGTGAGGTGCTGCAGGTCATCTTTGTTCTCAGCCAATAAAACAATGTAGTCAGCGAAGTCTAGGTCCCTCAGTTGTGTTTGTTTGTTCCATGGTATACCAGAACCCGGTCCTTGTGTTGATTTCTGTAGATCGTAGTCTATGACTATCAGAAATAGAAGAGAAGACAGGAGGCACCCCTGTTGCACTCCAGTAGTTATGTTGAAAAAAATAGTATTTCCTGTATCCATTCTGACACAGCAACGTGAGTTTTCATATAGACTTTTAAATAAGTTGATGTGGTTCTGGGGAATGCCGTATAGCCAGGCAATGTTCCATAAGGATTCCCTGTGTATGCTGTCGAATGCCTTTTTAAAATCTATGAAATTCAGGCATAGTGGTGTCTGATATTCGATACACTGCTCGATTATGTTTTGTAGTGTAAATATGTGTTCTGTGCAGGAGCGTTTTTTTCGGAAGCCAGCCTGTTCTTCTCTAAGTACGGTATCCACTGCCATACGCAATCTGTTGAGTAGGACAGTGCAAAACACTTCGCCGGGGATAGACAGGAGTGTGATGCCGTGCCAGTTGTTGCAATCAGACAGATCTCCTTTTTTTGGTAATTTCACTATTACTCCATCCCGCCAACAGCTGATCAATTTGGTCAATTCTGTTATAAAATCACTGCCGCCGTGTTTGAGCATCTCTGCAGTAATTTCATCTAATCCTGCTGCTTTGTTATTCTTCATTGCTTTTATAGCTGCTGCTGTCTCTTCTTCTGCGACTGGTTCTTCACTTACGTTTAAAGTTGTCACACCAGCCGTCAAGTCGAAGTTGAACAGGGTTGTTGGAGTCGGTTGGTTCAGTGTTTCTTGAAAATATTCCATCCAGCGCTGATTCTGTTTTTCTATTGTTGTCAGGAGTTTCCGTGATTTATCTCTCACTAGAACGTTTCAGTTGTTCGGCTGTCCAGTTAACTCTCGTATGATACGGTATAGGGTCTTCGTATCGTTTTGCTTAGATGCTTCCTCCGCTTCATTGCTTTTTTTCTCCAGCCAGACTTTTTTGTTAGTGCGACAACTTCACACTGCGGTCCAGCTCTGTGTGTTCTTTAGTTCGTTCAATCCTCTCTTTTTCTGTTTTAGCGCAGTCTCTGTTAGTCTTTGCTGCTTTTCTGACGTCGATAAGTTTCCACGTTGCTGTTGTATCCATTGTTTTCTTCTTGACCCCCTTTTTCTCCCTACTGTTCGTTCAATGCTTTCCTTGACTGTTACTGTGAACGTTTTCCATTGGGTTTCCAGATCATTTCTGACGTCTTGTAACTGTTGGAACCTGTTTTTTTTGGAACCCGTGCCATCCAATATTGTTGTGATACGGTAGGCTCTTTCAACTTCTCGGTAGCATATGGTTTGTTTTTTTCTTGTCTGACAAGCTTCTTGAGACGTAATTTCACTTCTGCTCATAGTAGATGATGGTCTGAGCCAACGTCTGCACCTCTGCATACTCTAACATCAAATAAAGCCGAACACCATCGTTGGCTGATGCAGATGTAATCAATCTCATTGTTGGTGAGGCTGTCAGGTGATCTCCAAGTCTTTTTATGGTTAGCTTTGTGTTGGAAGTGAGTGTTGCTAATGCTAAGTCTACAAATGTTCTCCATTGTCATTTTTCTACTGTGCAGAACCGAAAGGTCAGATAACCGTTTCTAGACCTTGTTTCTTGTTGTGGAGCTGTGCGTTTAGGTCGCCCATTAGGAGTTTCACATCATGACTTGGAATACTGTTAACCATGTCCTGAAGTTGTTTGTAGAATTTGTCTTTTTGAGTATCATTGGTTTCTTTGGTCGGCGCGTGAATTTGGATAATAGTGTTTTTTCCATGTCTTGACTGGAAGTGGGCTGTAATGATGCATTCATTGACTGGTTCCCAGCCAATAAGTGCTTTGGCAGCTTCTTTATCCAACACGCCAACACCCTTTGTGTGTTGCTCTTCATGGCCTGAGTAAAGGATTGTCATTCCTTCACTAAACATTTTTCCTTGTCCGGTCCTTCGCATTTCACTTATTCCCAGGACACTAAGCTGGTACTTTTGAAATTCTCTCAGTAACTGTGTCATCTTTCCTGTCTGGTGTAGTGTCCTTACATTCCATGTTCCAATCTTGTTTTTTGTTTTGGCGCTCAGAGTCTGGCCCATCGAGGCTTCTGTTGTGCTAGCTAGTCCCTCTTGGGCCTCAGCTCTAACCTCCCCCTCCAGGACCAGGACAGGTAGCCTCCTTGGAGTTGGGACTGGAGGCTGGAGCTGCCGTGGAGCGGGCAGCCTTCTTGGAGCTGGAACTGGAGGCGAGTTGGTGGCTGCGCCGACCTCTCGCCCTGCTGCTATGGCGACCTCTCGCCCTGCTGCTATGGCGACCTCTCGCCCTGCTGCTATGGCAGCTGCGTGCTCTAGCTGTGACCAGCACCACAACCAGCCCAGTGAGCTTCTCCAGCTGCTCACTTCCCCACGCCATGTCTGTGGTGCCTGCGTTTAGTTGGTGGGTTAATCTGTCACATTCTCCCCTTTCTCCCAAATGAGGGCAGGTGCATAGGCAGACATTCATGCTGATAACTTTTATTCACTTCCAAAACAAAAGGCTGGTGCAAGGACCAGATACTTGAACTTCAGCTTGTCTCAAAGGAGACAGAAGAGATCCGAACCTAAAATGACAGTTAAGACACACCCGTACACAGAACACAAACCCCTTAAATACACAAACCCAAACCCAAGCACCAATAAACAAACTCAAGCATTTAACACAAAACTAAACTAAGCTGTGACTAATAAAACATAGACCCATACCCTTCATAATAAAAGTCCCAAAAATACAATGGCAGCCTCTAGCGGCCGCTGACCATGGACATCACAAGCGTGTGTTTTTACTGTTTATGTATGTATGTATATATAGCAAGATAGAGAGATAGATAAATAGGTAATTTATATATATATATATATTCCCCAAAATAAACTCAGAAAATAAATGTGCAAGTAGGTGTTTCTGATGAAATGTAAGTAAACTGTGCCTAAAAATCAGGCCACTCAGTGTAATTAATTGTTTTTTTAAAAAAGGCAGTAGCTACAAAAGTTTCTTTCTAGAATACACTCTTTTCTTCAGATGAATTCAAGCCAAAAGCGCAGAATGCTCTGTATTCCTAAACATCTCCCGACAGTGTGTAATTCAATCAATGTTTATTACCTGGACAGTATTTCAGCTGCTGCACTGCAGACGTGATAAAAAAAACAACAAAAAAAAACAAGCCGGGGCTTTCACAGTGTTCATCTATTCCAGTGCTTCACTCTGCTGGCACTGTGGAGAAACACATTACATTTTGATAGTTTAAGGTTTGTGGTATGAGAAAGGAGCAAGGTCACATTAATTCAGCCTTCTTTCACTTTGTTAATACCTATTGCACTCTACATTCATTTACATTCTAAAGCTAAATCCACGTCTCATATCTCACTATTTCATTTCCTCTTCATAAAACACACAATAGATAAACTTTCAATCCCTTAATCCAAAGAAATCAGGCTAATCTCTTGAGATGAAATCAATGCCCAGTGAACAGATGCCCATTATTAATATATGATCCAGAGTCAAAGGTTTGAGGCATTTTGAAAATTTCATATTTATATATCAGCGTTATAAACCTGTGTGAAAAAGGGGCCTCTTTGAACCATCTAAGACATATGGACAAGAGGACTGATTTAAATATTCAAAAATGTGGCCCCTATAAGCCCCTAGCACAAAAAACACAAGACATTAATGTAAATGAAAATCTTCTTCTCAAGTTCCTTTGCCGTGACAAGCCTAATCCGAATTAGGAGTTCAGTGTTTCCTGTCAGAGTGATTATGGCTACAATAACATTCTTTTTATGTTTAAAAAAGTTTATTTAATCTGAGTGTATTTCTGAAAAACTGCTGGCTACTCTGTCCTTTTTTGGTTTTCTTTATACAGTAATTTTAAGGTAATGCGCACAAAAGTTTATTTGTCCTTTTTTGGTTTTCTTTATACAGTAATTTTAAGGTAATGCGCACAAAAGTTTATTTAAAGATGAATAGGTTTTTTAAAAAATAGTCTTTTTAAACCACTGGGTTCATCAACTCTGCAGATAGCTAAAAGATGAACGTGCTCCTCAATTATTATTTAGTGTAAATTTTTTTAAAACATTTTTTAACACAAGATCCACAAGTCTGTGTTTTTGGTGGAGCAGCCTTAAGTACTATTATGCCCAGAGTGTAAAAATAGCATTCTTGTTGTGGTACTTTTATATGAATATGCTAGTTATAACATAAATGTTTCTGCATTATGTCATATTATGATTATAATCACAATTTATTTTCATGAGTTATGTTCATTGGTTGACTAAAAGTTGTTGCATTCATATAGTGTCCGGTGATTCCAGACCTGTTGGTTGTATCCTGCTCCAAACCAACTTTACTGCCTGATTGAGGAACTCCTTATGTCAATTTTAAGATGCACTGGATGAGAGCTTCTGGCAAATGCATGAATGTCAATGAGTCTTCGTGTCAGTCCTCGTGTCAGTTACTCTTGTGTAACTTTTGTGTTAGTTTGCTGATCAATACGCATTATGGCTATTAACTGGATTAATTTTGAAGTACAATGCATCTCGAACACAAGTAGGTGCTTGTTCCTAGTCTGCAGCAGTATTTTTCAACATTAGTTTGCAGTAGGTCTAATGGGAAAGTGCAAAAAGAGCTTTCCAGAAAGACAAAGTCATTGATTACACATTTGATTGCAGCCCGTAGTAAACCCTGAGCAGCACGCTATTGATAAGCATCGCAGAGCAGAGGACATGACGTTACATACCCTGGAGAGGGACGAGTTACATAAACAGCCACCAGATCCATCACAGTGGAGACCTGCAGTGCTCATTAGTGACTTGTTAAAATCATTCAGGTGGGTGCCACACACTGGTGGCAGTGAGTCATCCCTGATGTATTAGCACTTCAAGTGGATTTTAGACAACCATGGTATTATAGATCAAAAAGACACTCAAGTATGCCACAGGTGGGTTCACATTGCGCTTTAGATTATCTAAATGTCTGGTAATGTTTGAGATGTGAAATATGGTATTTCAGTATATGCAGTATACTTCCTATATATATATTATGCTTTCCAACATATCCAGTATACTTTCCAATATCTCTAGTACATCCACTTTGAGATATTTTCAGAATGTCCACATTTCAGAAAATTGTGATTGCTTGTACTAGTGTCTAGATGTTACAAATGACAAAAGATGTATAATGGATAGCATTTGAGCTGTGAGCATCCTGACCAAAGGTTCCGTTTTATGTTCTTCAACTTTCTGGCCCTCCTTGATGATAATCTTAGTAGACACATTCCTATTAACCACGCAGGTTATTATGCAGTTATTTATTTGAATATTTCTTATATAGTAAACACAACAATTATTCAGGAACTGCTATAAATTGCTCAGTAAGTACTAAGAAACTAATAATGCAAAAGTGTGGACCCACATATGGGGTCAGGGGTTATATTTATGATTATCTTTAATTTAAATATTAGTCAGCTATTTATAATAGTTTCCTACAGTTTTCTAGAGGAAATGACATGAGTAGATATATTCCAGGATATTCCATTATAGTCCTCTGGTTGAAAAGCACTGCTTAGATTAAAATCATGACTGATAGCCCCCTCTCCTGGTGGAAAGCCCTCATAGAAATCAGAATATCCACCGTATTGCTTTAAGGCAAGTTTCACACCATTGAAAAATGTTGAATTGAGCACACACCAAAAACCATAGAACTAGAAGCCACCCATAAGCATGATGTCATGTCCATAACGCTACTTAGCGTCTTTTCAGATTCTTATATCACATTAGCAATGTTAGCATTTGTATTTACTTCAGGATTACTGACAGCAGCTGTCCAAACTGGCTTAAGTGAACAGGAAATAAAACAGGTGAGTGTATGAGTGATTTTAATAGAAAAGTCGAGTCATCATGTAGGTGTTTACTGTCATTCCAAGTACAGTGGGAGAAGCAACACTCTTCCAGGAAAACGAGGTTACACAAGTATTACGCAAATGCTAGTCGGAAAACAAAGAAAAACAATATGCTGATGAAGTTAAGATTTCTCATTGACCCTTCTCATTGAGGCCTGACAAATGCAATTATGGAACTGTGCAGTGAACAAAGGCCTATGTTGCCAAACGAAAGAAAGCAGAAATGAATCATCTCGTTGTAATAATTTCCCATGTGAATTTCAATGAAGCCCAATGAGCATAATGTACAAGACCTCTCCTGCCAGCCATTAGCCAGACTCCGTTGAGTTCTGCCTCAGCTAACAGGAACAATAATGGGTGGCCTTTGGCAAAACGCAGCACATCTCTGCCCTTTAAAACTCCTTCGCAACCTGTCAGTCTTTATAAAGAGCATGCAGGGGTAGTTACTGCCAACATTCAATCTAGCCTGCTGCACTCTTAGCCACCGGCATGCTTCAGTCAGTATAGGCTTTTTACCACTTCTGCTAAAAGTAGTGAATTTGAATTTACACAATTCCTTCTTACACCAAAGACACCTTGAACAAAAACTTGACAAAAGTGTGGACAAAATTCAGGGTTCACAAGACCTACTAGCGTTGTTGCTACATACGTGTTTTAGGCGTGCAGTTTGTTTGGTGTAGTGTTAGTGTAGGATAGGTTTTCATATTGTGTTAGCAACATTGGCATCATAGCTTAACTCGTCATTAATGGACAACATCTGTGATTTTTTTGAACACTAAAATGTGTAAATTTGATTTCACAACCTTTGAAGCTCAGAAAAGGGTGTTTATCACTTTGTGCTTAAGAATAAGATAAGACATTGTATATATATTATAAGAACCCATATGAATTTTGGTTTTAGTTTTTCATCTGTTTTTGCCATCACTAACCAGATCAATAAAATTCTTTCCTGCTGCTCACTGGGACACTGGAAGTTCCTCTGATTAATCAGAATAGCCCATTAACTTCTCAGCAGTGACCACTGGCTGAGATCCAGTTGGCTGTTGTGTGTGGGAAATCTTGGAATAATAGCAGGCAGCCAAATAATATTTTTGTTGTTGAAAATGTGAGGCCATCTCAGGCGAAGGTTACTTTCATGCTGTGTTTACTGAAGAGAAGGCAGAGCAGGGTACAGCTTCACAATTGTAGAAATAATAAAAAGTAAAATTGTAAAATGATTTTAGAACAATTTAAGCAAGATTCATTTTTATACAAGCAATCCACACATCTTTGCTGCAAATGAAAATGGAAACTTTGTTTCGGACCTATACCTGTTGTGAACAGTTGTGGCCCAATTATTATAAGCAGTAGTTAAAAACACTGTAAATTTATATACAGCTCAATAGTTCTATGTTGTCTGAATCAGAAGAGCTTTCCAACTTGAACACATTCAAAAATACATATGATTAGTGAAACAGTCCGAGCCAAAGACTGGCATATACATTACTGACCACAAATTAAGAAAGAAAATATAAGCATGAAATAGATGAAATATCTTGTATTTACATGTCACAGTGTGTCTTTGGTAAAGCTGCAGACAAAAATGTCACAAAAAATATATATATATATGTACGCCGGTGTAGAATTTATATTTGGGTTATGGACTCTCAATGTCTCTTTTAAGAGCAAGTTGGTTGAAATGCTTTTTAAAACTAACCCCATCATTTGAAGCTGTAACTTGACTAGTTCTCACTGTGGGTTTTTCATGTGGTTTAAAATTGTGCTATATTACAGCCACCAAGAGGCTGATTAAAATAATATTGGTGTGAAATTATGAAAACATTTCTTTCAAAAACAAGACCAATTGTTTTTGAAAATTCACAGAATGTGTTGCTATGGAAGAATGCGATCAAAAACATATTTTTATCGAACTTCTTGGAAAATCTGTTTACGATTCTGTTTGACCCCAGGTTAGGATGTGATCCGTCCTCTGCTGATACAATAACAGGAAATTAAAGAAGTTTCACAGTTTCAAAGCAAAACACTTCCTAGTTCATAGCTATAGGTTGACAGGACATTAACTTTACACAGTTATTCCACTAGCCCAGATGGGGACAATTAGGTAAACATTTGATGTCTAAATGTTTCTTTGGTATTGCACTACAACTTTGAGGCTGACGCAGCTAACAAGTAATGAATGCTTATTCTTCATTGATTAGCACTCTGTAAACTGCATGACTAAACCCTCACACAGTTGCCTTGGTGCATAGTTGTTAGTAATCTCAAATAGACTTTCTTTTGTGCTTTCTGACACTATATGGCATACTGTTATTCATAAAATGGACAAATACACAGACACATTTCAGGTGGCTGCTACTACTGTGTTTGAATGCACAATGTACTTTTGTCTTGTTGTATGTTGTATTACACTGTATGTTGTCTTATATGATATTGTATTATATGACTGTTCCTTGTTAGTTACATTAGCCTTGTAGCTCCAATACACATCTAACATCTCTTGACTGATCACTGCAAAACTATGCATTAAACTTTAGAATGTTATAAGGTCACTCTTGGCCTGCTTACACTTGCAGACAAATATGCAAAACCACTACTGAGACACAGCTGTGAATCCGGACTGAGCACACCCAGACATGATAAAAACAGCCTGTGTATACTGATCTAGAACCCTGGACGCATATAGGAATGGCGGGAATGTGATGAGTGGAGAGAAAGTGTGATTGCATCTGGAGCCTGTCTGTTTCTTATCGCTTCATTACACACCTTCACCCTTATCCCTCATTCATCTAATAGCAGCGGATACACTGCATGCTTGAGCATTCACACACGCGTCCAGAACGTGAGATGCTGGCCACATTGACGACAACTCTCTTTTGTGAGGCAAACAGTCTAAGATAAATGGATTACACAGAGGTTTTTGGAGGAGAGGTCCAGCAAGTGATAGATGAGGTGAAGAAGTCTCTTACAGGTAGAAGTGACTTGAGGGCACAACTTTCTGAAGCTCAAGCTTGGAACATGGAACGATATCAAGGTCGATAATGATTGTGGTATTCTGCTGGTGGTGTCTATAAGGTAAAGAAGAAATATAATAGAGGAAGTAACAATATAACGGAGTAGGGTAGATATCTTGAGGGTCAGCATCACTTTAATTCATCATCTTGATTCTAACATTCCAAACTCGATGCAGAATTGTTGCCTTTAGATTAATGCATGACTCCTGGTTAGCATGCTATACTTGAAATCATATTCATAATGAAGTATTCATTACAGTAAATGAAATCAAGCAAGAAAGCAGTAAAAATGTGTCTGATGGTAACTACTAGTAATTCTGGGCTTCCACGAGAAACACATTGATATACTGAATATAAAATCACTATTCACTGTTGCCTGTTATTTGTATTATTGTATTATTACACAATAGTTTTGGGTTCTCTCTCTCTCTCTTTTTCTCTCTCTCTCTCTCTCTCTCTCTCTCTCTCTCTATA
>JBBPCX010031583.1:0-16065 GCA_037974365.1 Hydrocynus forskahlii | reverse complement strand
CTGAACCAGTGAAGAACCAGGAGCAGATGATTCCAGATGATTAGGCGGTGATCAGTATACTGGTGGTGCTGAATGCTAAGTAGCTGGAACTCCTTTATCTAAACTCCTTGTATCTTTAGGCACTCTGCAGCCTGTCACAGTTCCAACTTTTTTCATTTGATCTACTCAATATGCCAAAGATAAGACACCAAATAGTATTTTTGCACCAACAAGGTGATTCAAAGCAAAATATAAAGAAATGAGGGGTGGCTCAAGACTTTTGCACAGTACTGATGTTTCAACAGACATGACAGATCATTAGCACTTACCTCTATAGCTTCTTTTATATTATTCTTAATGTCCTGAATTTTCTGTTTTTTCTCTCTGTGAAACAAAAAAAGATTATCAGTTCTCAGAGTGGACACAACTGTTTACACATCACATCATCTTTATTGGAACAAAACAAATCTCTGATTTAGGATGTCTTTATTACTGGTCAAGTTATATTATCAAGAAATAGAACATAGAATGTTCACACAGCATAAAGGGCAGATAGAAGTTTTTAAATTCTGTCAACAAAATAATATTAATGACATTTATGAAAACAACAACGTCCCAATAGCTACGATATGAAGAACTGAAGATCAAATGCAACCACTATTTTTTTTGGTCACCTTTTTGTACAAACTGAGTGAAGAGCTTCCTGATTATCTGCTGAATTCACTTTCAGTCAACACTTCTCAAAAAGAACCACAGAAAAATAACTCCATATGGCAATTAACTCTATGTTTATAGCATTTATATTTAAAATATAGACATTACATTTACATCATAATATAGACGTTATACATTTGCACATTTACATCATAAGTCTACATGGTAACACAGTTCATGTTTGTACAGTGCTCTTATTTAATCACTAAAAGTGACTTTTTGAACGACTCTCCAAAGAAAATTATCTGCATCTGTAAGGGGACGTGCCCCTGTCAGAATGATCAAGAAATAAAAGAATCTAAGTATTACATATAATAAGTGAGAAAGTCTCTGGGCACCTCTTGTTTTGATCTGATTTTGATTCTAATTGAGAATCAGGGTGAGAATAAAACAGCCAGGTAAAAAGAGAGCTGAATGGCAAACACAAAGTAAAGTATGTGATGTTACAGGCAAGTTTCTGCATTTAGCCTAGAACATTCATCAATAAATGTTCACATACACATCACTTTAAAGTGTAACAGAGTTTTCAAATTCTGTAAACGAAACAAAAAACTGATTATTTTTCCTACTCCTACAAATAGGTATCTGTTTTTCTGATACACTGTGTAACTGTAAACCACTGGACTTTCCTTTGTTTCCATCCTCCCTAAAGGTACCCGGTACTGTCTGACACAGCTGCACACTCTCGGACCAGCTTCTCCTGATCAAACTCATCACACACATCAAACCCAACTCAGATCAGCCCTCACACAAACAAACACAGAGTGAACCTCAGGAACTAAATTTAATCTGCAAAAGACGAGTCTCCGAGTTCAAAACGAAACAACCACCTCAAAAACACAGACTTATTATATTATATGTTTCTGTGGTTCTGTTCCTGAACTGTGGTGGCTCCTGACTGGGATTAAAACAAAACAGAAACTACTGCTCAGGTACTTCCTGCAAAAAATCCAAATACATGAAGAAAATAACTTCAATCGTAAAATTCTGATATGACCAGAATAAAAAATGTAGTGCAAGAAGATAAAATCAAAGCGTCCATTTGTCACGCGTGAACACGACACAGCACACAGTGTGAACAGCGTGAAATTCTTTCTCTGTATTTAACCCATTCACCAAGTGAAGCAGCGGGCAGCCAGGAGCACAGCACCCAGGAGGGGACAGCATCTTGCTCAAGGGTACTTCAGTGGTGCCACTAGCAGTCCTGGGATTCAAACCCACGGCTTTCTGATGACAGGAGCAACTCCCTAACCACCAGGCCACCAGCTGCCCCATAATTAAACATCAATGTTGTGTAAAATCTGCTAAACAGAATGACGATCCATCCATCCATCCATCCATTATCTGAACTGCTTATCCTTAACCAGGGTGGTGGGGCAAGGCAGAGAAACACCTTGGACAGGTCACCAGTCCAGCACAGGGCAGATTCACAGCCAAACACACACACAGTCACACTTAAGGGCAATTTAGCGTCTCCAGTCTGCCTGATGTACCTGTCTTTGGACTGTGGCTGAAAACCAAAGCTCCAGGTGGAAACTCACCTAACCTAAACCTAAAGAGAGGATGTATGAACATAGCACACAGTGCGAACAGCATTTCACCCATTCAGCAACTGAAGCAGCAGGCAGCCAGGAACACAGCGCCCAGGGAGCAGTGTCTGGGGACGGTACCTTGTTCAAGGGAACCTCAGAGGTGACACTTCAACCTTACACTGCAGACTACGTTCGGACCATATAAGACTCATCACATACCTAAAAGAAGCATGGTGTGCTTCTTATGGGGCAGGTTACAGCATTTGACTAATAAGGAACTTCAGGTAAATACAAAACATGAAAAAGCCTGAGATGAATGACAAACTGAAACTGAATTATATTATGATGAATATTTCTGTGTAGATCTCATATAGCATCAGGGCGACAGAAAACTGGCCAAAACTTGATTTTTCTTAATGCTGGGTGAGTGTCTGACCACAGGGAAGCTGGTTTTTGATATATACAGTAACCCCCCCCCCCTCTTATTCGAGGTTCAGCAGTCGTGGCTTCAGTCCTTTGTGGATTTTTTCTGAGTACCAAACTAATAATTGTGACGTCCAGGCCTCGTCCGCCACGCCCTTTCGTCCTCCTGCTGGTTGTTTATGTTTGGGGCGGCGCTGAGCAGTGGAGGTTCATTTCGTTCAGCTGCCCTGTGATGCATCTCTGGCAGACGCAGTCCAGAATTTCCCCATGGAGCATTCTAGCACTGCAGGAGTGCAGTGTAAACTGTACAGTACGGATATGGCTTTACCTTTACATTTTCTTTAAGGGTAATTCATGTATTAGGCTGACTTTAAAATGAAATTAATGTTTTGGGAGCATATTTGGAGGCATATTTAGGGTTTACACTATAAACCCTAAATTTTTAGGCATTTTTACTACTGCTCAGTGGCTGTTCAGAAACGGTGCTCAATATTCCATAGACAACAATGAAAAGAAGCTTCACAAAGTTTGAGAAGGCGTCACCTGAACAGCCCTTTATGCAGCTGTGTGAAACGTTAGTCAGCGGTTTCTTAAACGTTTCCTTCTTGAAACACAGAGAAAAGAACGGAAAACAACACTTACTCTGCATTGAAGCCATTGACATGCAAAATGCGCATCTGTTTGACTATAGTGCTTTTCCCTGATTCTCCAGCTCCTGAGAGAGAGAGAGAGAGAAAGAGAGAGAGAGAGAGAGAAAGAGAGAGAAAGAGAGAGAGGTAAGGTCATTGATTTAATTAATACAAACATTTCAGCCTCCAATTGCTGTTAAAAGCAAGCACCTCCTGCCTAAAACTACACAAAATAAATCACTTCTCATTTATTTACCAGTTATTATCATCTGATAAATAACAGGCAAACAGGCAAATACTTTCATGGACTTTAAAACAGTATATATAACATTAATTAGTCCATTAATATAACATTAATGAGTTGTTGTCTTGCAAAAATATCATTCAAAAGTTTTGTCTCTGAGTGGAAAGCTGCTGAAAATCAGTCGGTGTACCACAGGAAGTTTATGACCGATTTACATAGGATAAGAAATCTCAATGTAAAGGGCAGAGATTGGAGCAGCAACTTGATTTACACTCTGCCTCCTCTCCAACCAAACCAGAGCAGAAAACACGCCAAAACGTCAAATTTACCCGTTGTCTTGTATACCCTAACAGACCTGGCTGTTTTCTGAATGCAGAGTGTCAGTAGTTTGGGGATGTACAGTCACATTACTGAATAAAATCACACTTTTGTGTCATTTTAGGGTGTTAGTGTTTAGGTACTATATCACTTAATTACATGCAATATCTTGCATGTGCAAGATCACTACTTATGTCAATATTACTTATACACTACTGATCTTTACTAAGTGCAGTAACATACTCCTAACTACCACCTGTGTCGGTAGATTTTACCTAACAATGTTACGCATCGATAGTATTTATACGCAGCATTTCTGTATGTAGCATAGTGTATTTTCGTCTAAATGTTTTTATTTAGATTTATTTAGATTTATTTAGACTTTATATTATATATTGTTCTTACATATTGTCTCTGCAGGCATTATATAAGCAATTTCCTCCGGTATCAATAAAGTATTCTGATTCTGATTCAGAGTCATACACTTGAAGACAATGCACCGCTGAGATTAGGGCTGCACAATATATCATCTGTTAATCATTATTGCGATATTGGTCTCTGCAATACTGATATTGCAAAAGGCTGCAATATGCAAATAAGCCTCATAGTATTTCTAACAGGACAACCAATTACAGCTCCAGATGAGTTACTGATGGATTGAGGTCTTTATGTAATCCAACAAAAGTCTGTTGTAGGGAGAATAAGGAGATGTATTTAAATGTATTGTTTTTGTGACATCATTAAAACTAGGATGTGAAAATGGGCTTTTTGTAGCTTATTTTCCATATATGGGGGCTGAATAAATGTACCATTCGAAACAATGTTTACACACTTCAATAATTTTTAATTCCAGAAAAGTGATACAGGCCCTTTAATATCGTGAAAGGCACTGCAGTCACAATATGTAGCAGTAAAATCGCAATAATGACGTTCTGTGCAGCTTTGAGAAGACAAATAAAGACTTCTTTGGGCCTCCATAGTTAAGAAAACTCCTTTTCCGCCGAACAGAAACCATGTCGATTTGCAGGGGGTTATATAATATAATATAGGCTCGTTCTAAAGAATTGAAAAGGTGCGGAAATCATTCTTGATGGGAGCGTGCAGTCCAAAACAATAATGACGGCAGGTTCGGACGGGACTGAAAATAATAAGAAACGACAGTAAAAATGACATGACTTCACCTTCCTACGTACAACTAATGCCTCACAAAAAGTCCTTAAGATAAACATGCCTGACTGTGGAACAGAAACACCAGCAACTCTGCAGTGTTTTCTGAGGACAGCTGCCTTTAAGGTTAAACACCTTATAAACACACTGAGGAAGATCTAATCAGCCTCAGCTATGAAGATAACTTCACAAAGTCATAGAGGATCCATTAGTTTGTCCCAAACCCAAATGGCACAATACCACTTTTTAGATGCAATATTTCTCCTTGAAGTTCTAAAATGAGCTTCTTGTAAATGAAGCACTTTACTTAAAAGTCCCCATTTAATGAAAAACCCAATTTCCCTCACTTTAATGAAATAAGAGTAAATGTAGTTTGTAAACTGTTTAAAAATATATCATTCACTCTTCCATGTACACTACAGGCCAGAAGTTGGGGTCCACCCTCGGATTAAAAAAAAAACAACAAAACGATACACTGCCTCTTCAAAATGTTTTTGCAAGAAAACATTAGAAATACTTAAACCAAATGTAACTGATTGCTTTAAGTGTACCATAACAATATACACTGTAAATGCAATTTAACAGACGCCAAAGTTTATGTATGAGTTTCATCAAAATCACCCTTCCTTGCCAATATCACAACAGCACAGATTCAGCGCATTCTTTCCAGCAATTTTCAGAAATAATTTGTGTCCAAACACTCCCAGCACCTTTTCAAGCGACAAACAGTTCTGTCTGTTTTGCCTGACTCTCATTGTGGGTCCAGTTCATCCCTGCAGCTCAATGGGAGAAAGATCTGGAGACTGGGGAGGACAAGACATCACTCTCTAAACATTCTGCTTTTATTTGGCCTGGACATAATTTTGGTACAATTTTGAAGAACGTTTGGGATCACTGTCCTGTTTAAAAAAATGAAATTTTTTCCAAGAAATTGAGGGATATTGAAGAAATGAGTGATACTTTTCTTTTTTCAAGGTGAATGTTGGTCACTAAAGACAGGCCTGATGTGCCTCTTCAAAACCAACAGTTTGAGCCTTTGTGGCTAAATACTGTGTTACTGTAAAATATTGAAAACCAGCTAGTAACATTTGTTTTAAGCATTTCTAATGCTTTCCTGTAATACAATTTTGAGAAAGCCATGTATCGTTTATTTGTTTTGTTTAAATCTGAGGGTGGGCCCAAACCTCTGGCCTGTAGTGTATATGCAAACCAAGCAGCGAAAATAGCCTGTTCTGAACTCAGTGTGCTATGTGAGGTCCCAGAAGCCAATGCATTTCCTTATATCCACCTATTCAGCGCACAGAAGTTTATCTCTACACATTCACTCTGAAGCTATGGGAGTACATCCTTACAGGACAGCCAATCAGAACAGAGCTCATATACGTCTTAACGGCACGGTAACAAAAACAGCCTGTTTAATTCTAAGGGAAAACAAAGGTTTGGAAAATGGGCTTGTAAAAAAGAATGATGACTGTTTTTGACACTTACAACCACATCATGAAGTGAACCTCAGCTAAAAAAAAAAAAGAAAAGAAGAATGTAGTATATGGGTCCTTTACGATAATCTAAAAGTAGGCTATAGTGCTGAAACTACACAAACACTCCACTATCCCACAGGAGGAACAGTGTGTGTGTGTGTGTGTGTGTGTGTGTGTGTGTGTGTGTGTGTGGTATTTCAGGCTAGATTTGTAACAGGATTGGACCGGATTCATTCGTTTATCCCTCCAATATCCGATCCAGTGTTTTTGGATGATATTGGCTAAGTATCTTCTGAGAAACGTAGCCACCACTTACATCATTAAAAAAAAACACCAACTAAAGAGAAATAACTGAACACCAGTTTCAGTGATTCTGTAAAGCTGATTCTTGAGACAATGGTCAATATAACATTTGGTTCAGGAGTAAACAATACTTATCATTAGGCTTTATTTTGCAAAATATTGACCCAAATCTCCCAGTGGTGCCTCTATTCACGGTTTCCAGGTGAATGTCTGGAAGTGCAACCTTTTTTAATTTAAAACATGAACAACTGATGGTTACAAACAATTTAGTGCCTAAAATGTGTTTTATCGTTTAATATGTCCCACTAACGGCAAGTAACCAGCTAATCTGCTCCTTTTTAGTCTTGGACTGTTGTGAACGAGTGTATTGTGATGAGGTGCGACACTCTCCATGCGAGACAATTTTTACAGCAAAAGTGCAATTTGAAACACAACAGTTTTCAAATTTTGTTAGCAATACATGATCAACAAAACTATTTTAACAAGTATTAAATGTGGAAATTGAACCTAATAACATAACGGCCTATAAATGAGTTAGATCCATCAGAAGGAACTATGTAGGCCTGTAATTATCTACAAATTAGTAAATGAGCAATCTAAGGACTATTTGGAGGAATAAAGATCATACAAACACAATTTATAACTCCAAACTCTTAATTTGACCCCATTGAAAAACCTGTAACTGAAACTATACAATAACTGGTGAGATCCTGTTGGTGTGGGTTTTCTCTCTTTCAGTTATGCTCACAGTACCAGTGGGGACCCTGTTTATCAGTCAAACTACTAACAAAAATGTAGTAAAAAACCCCCCAGTTTTAATTGTATAACTGTGCCCCGTGTTCCTACAGCACATCCATTTCTAACTCCTAACTTCAATGTTCAGTCCTCAAGTCAGAAGAAGTGGATGTGCTTGTGTTCTCAGACAACAAAAAGCGCCTTGATTGTAATTTATTTAATCACAATTTAAATCACTGTCACAATATTGTAGCGTTTACCGGATACTGTATTCACACCTGGGGCGTCTTAGACTGAAGGGGGTGGATCTATTGCCACAGAGAATTTAATATCTATTTCCATAAAGATGATCAGTATTATACATTTCTTAGGTCTAATGATCTCATAGAGGCCACGATGAACGCTCTTTAAAGGTCTAGAGTCACTTCCCATTTTAACAACTTGTGATATTTTGTAGTCAACAACGTAAACACCATAAATGTAAATATTACATTATTTTCACTGAAAGTTACTTCAAGCATTTAGTCAAAATTTCAAGAAATGAATCAAATGATATTATTATATATTCTGACTATTTTGGTCTGCCTTGAAATTCTTTGGATATGATATTTTTCTGATATTCATTTTATTAGAAATTTCTTCCAAATCTTCTACAACTTTCACTATAGAATCTTCTACAGCTCAGTTCATCATTCTGGACACTTCTAACATTTCTTCATCCTTATTTACAGCTTCCTGGTATCCTAATAATGATCTGAAATCTGTGAAGCTGAACAGGACGAGTGAATTAGAATCTATTTTTTACATTTATCTGCAAACTAAATGGTTTTATATGATTAAGAACAGTAATGTACAGTCAGGCACTGTAACTCTCATGAACGTGTAACTGTGACGTGAAAACAGTTGTCCCTTTGTCATTAAAACAAATGTATGAGTTCACTGAGTGTTACTGGATTACATTTACATTACCCAAAATTTACTTATGGTATTTATGATTCACTTATTTGACAACAAGGAAGACAGGTTGAATATCCTACAGCAGAAGCCACCACAGCTACTAGCTAGAAATGCATGAGGACAAATGACAGATTAATGGGCGATTCACATTTACATAAATAATATAATCTGCACATACAGAACTGTGCAAAAGTCTTGAGCCACCCCACAACACCTGAATAGGCAACGCCTTCAATTTTCAGCACGACAACGATCCCAAACACACTGAGAAATCAGTCAAATCACCTCAATAGAAAAAACTCTTATCAGTCATGGATCAGCCTCCCCAAAGCCCAGATCTCAACATTACTGGAGCAGTGTGGATCATCTGGACAGAGAACAGAATAAAAGGCAGCCAATGTCCAAAGAAGAGCTTTAGCTTTGGAATGTCCTTCAAGAAACCTGGAGAACTACTCCTGAAGAAATGACAGGAGAGCTTGTCTAAGAGAGTTCAGGCTGTAGTGGTCATAACGGATCAAATACCAAGCAAGTTAGAATTCTACAAATGTTATGTACTTTATTCACGTACATGTTTGCACATTTTACGATAAGTCAGTGTACCTATTATCTCAATTTCCTACAAAATATAAAGAAATGAGTGGTCGCTCAACACTTTTCCACAGTACTGTAAACATTAAAGTAACATTGGCCTTAACAATCATTTTGGTCACCAAACTATATTAATTACTGCTCGTGTGTGCATCGTCTTTGGTGGGAGAACTGTTTACAAACTACAGCTGATCCTGAAGTCGCTGGTATAAAATGTTAACTGAATACAAATGTGAAATATAACTAAGCTACATATGAGGCCTATAAAGTGAAATAATTGAAAAATTGTGGCACAGAAAGGCATCGCCCTGGTTCTGAAGATAATGATTCAGAAAGTTGACTAAAATTTCTAGGGCTGGCCCAAATAATTTGTCGGTATTTGTTTCTTTAGTAAAAGCTTTGTCTCATGATAATCTTTTAGACTCCCTTTACATTACGCTGTTTTAAACAAAACACCTCATCATTAAAGGGCTCATACCATGGAAAACCACTTTTTACAGAAAGCGATTAATGTAGCATGTAAACCCTTTTAGAGCTTGAAAATGTACCATTCACTCCCCCAGACGGTCCACATAAGGAAAATAATCTACCAAAACCACCCTTTTTGAATGCACTCTTTTCTTTTCGATGTCACAAAAGTCAATGCATTTCCATATATACTCCTGTTTAGCCGATAGCAGTTAAACCTGCCCATTTACATGAAAAGTGATAAGGAGTGTTTCTGGGCTGATTTTTTTTTTAAATGAAGCACAAAACAGAGCAGCCAATCAGAAAAGGGCTCATTTACATCAGTCAGTCTTAAAGGCACAGCCACAAAAACAGCCTGTTTAACTCTGAGGGATCGTGAGAGGTTGGAAAGCGGTCGAGTAAAAATGAATGATGACTGTTTTCGGCAAATAAAACCACACAAATGTCAGAAAAGGGCCTCTGGAAAATAAAATGAAATGCAAAAATAGAATATGATAGCAGAATACGAGCCCATTGAACAAGAAATAGCAGTGACCTTAGAATGTAAAAAAATCATGTCATGTCTATGCACCACTAGCTAAACACCGAACACAGTCACACTAATGAATTAATTATAAAACAATGAACTTAATATTAGAGTTTTAAGGGCAGATCTGAGAATAAGTATTTGGGTATTCATTCAGAAATCCCATTCAGTGTCTGTCAAATGCTTTTCAGGCATCAAAATATCCCACATCAGAACGAGGGCTGTTAGGTAATTATTATTTGTTTGTGACCAATATGTATTAATACAGCGGTTATTCAAACAGCCCAGCTGTGAGATTTATCTTCTTATTCAGTCAGCGGGTCTAAATTATGAGATGGGTGACGTCCAGCTCCAGTGATCTGAAATGACCCTTCTGGGCTGGTTCACATTCCTCCATTACTAACCTGAACCTCTCGACACCGGTCCATCATTTTACAGCGTAAATTAAACATCTAAATTTGTGATGTATTACCACCACTATGAAGAACATTGTTTATGACGTTTCTCTACAACAACATTTCAAACCTTTTTCAATGACTTTGTTTACATCTCATCCCACTAAATTATGCATTGAAAAATTGGTGGAAGTCCACTTTAACATTTACAGGCCCTGTATACAATAAATAGCAGTGACTTACTCCTAATCAATATTTGTGTTACTAGTGAATCACTTAACTGTAAGTTACTAATATATAGTATTTATACCCCAGCATTTGTGTATATAGCATAGTGTATTTCACATTGAGTATCACTGCAATGTTTTTATTTGACTTATTTAGACTTTATATTCTCCATTGTTCTCGTCTCTGTGCGTCTGTGCAGTCGTAAACAGGCAATTTCCTCCGGGATCAATACATTTCTGACTCTGATGATATGATGTCAAAAATCGTATCATGTCTAAGTACGAATAGCTGAAGGCTGAACACTAATGAATTAATTATGAAATTTAAGGTGTTTGAAGGAGTTTTGAAAACTGGTGGAATTCCACTTTTAAAAATTTCTATGCTGGGATTTTGGGAACAGCATTATTCTACACATTACTTTAAACATATCTAACTATTAACCCTAAAACTTCTATTATCAAACTAATACATGTCCTGTATATGTGAGGAATTAAAACATGAGACCCTCAGAGTTGAAAGGAATATTCTCAATACAGTGATAATGAGGAAATATAAGTGTATTAATATAAATAAGCTTATAATATTAAACTAGTGGGAAAGGTAAAGCAGAATCATGAATGAATTACAAACAATGTCATCTCAGCCAATTAATAATGAAGTCTGATTGTTTAAACTTCCATACAAACAGAGAATGATGATGATGGTTCCATTAGTGAAGTCGTTTCACTACAAAACTAAAACTGATGGCTAGATTCTCTGAGCTCTGGCATAACCTGAAGACCTTGAACAATCCTATACCGGCAAGAAGCTCCCAGACCCTAACTTAGAATTGTTACAGACTAGGACAAATAACACTGAGGCCCACAAAACGATAGAAAGCTGTAAACCGCGAGTAATTCTATGATCGTGATACTGTCAGAGTTCAGGACATGACTGTACGGTTCTCCTTTACGTTATTTGTACTCAGACAGACCCGAGCCCCCCGTCAGACACGCATTCTCCATCTCACACTCATAGCCCCTGCACAACTTAAAGGGGGAATTCTGTAGATATTTCCAAATATCTGCATTATCAGAGTGGGTTTGGTGTGAAAGGCTTCACTGTAGAGAAACTTATTCTTTATTTACAGTGGTGGTGAATAGAACCGGGCGTTGCATCTATAACACTAATATACATAAAACTAATATACTTATATACATATAGTATGCATATTAAACATCCTACAGCCATATTCAAAGCCAATAATAAAGCCATATTAGTATTTATATGTAATGCAGATGATGGTAGAACAGAGGAATCTGAAAAATTTACAAATAAAAAATAATTTTATTTTGCCTCACAACACCCTGCATGTTCCCTTCCACCATGAAGGCTGAAATCTTCTCAAAACACTGATAAAAAAGTGTATATGACACCACATAGTGCATTCATTTCAGCTTCATATGTTCCTTTAAAATGCACATTTTTTCTACAAATCCACACTATCAGAAAGGGTTTAGTGTGAAAGGGTTCACTGTATATAAACTTACTGTTTCGTTATAGTGGTGGTAAATGGAACCAGGCGTCATGTCTATAACACTAATATACATAAAGCCATATTATATACTACAGCCACATTTCAAGCCAATTATAAAGACACATTAGTATTTATATATGTAATGTAGATGATGGCATCATAGGGAAATCTAAATAAGCAATTCCCTCTGGGATCAATAAAGATTTCTGATTATGAAATAAAAAATAATTTCTTTAGGAAGTATTTTGCTTCACAACACCCTGCATGCACCATGAAGGCCAAATCTTCTCAAAACTACCACAAAACAGTATCGGACATCACATTACTGTTACGTGTCTTAACTTTTTTTAATGCTTTAAGACATCTGGTTCCGTTCACCACCACTGTAAACATTTCTGGCACTGTAGATTTCAGTAGAATTACATATTCCACCACACATGTACGACTTAGTTACACAGAATCTCTTTAAATAATGGAGGAATTTATCTTTAGGTCAAATGTAGATATGAGAGTGATGCTGTGTGTGTGTGTGTGTGTGTGTGTGTTGGGCCTACAGCGGCCAGCGCCTTCGCCAGCCTAGAAGAGCAGCTCAAAAACGCTCACACACACTGCACACTCTGTCACTTGCTTGTTCTCACACACATACACACACACACACACACACACACACACACACACACACACACACACACACACCTGAGTCATCTCACACAAACGAGCAGGTCATGAGAAAACCACCAGCATCTGGTGAGGACGTAGAGACAGCCGGCCACCGAGGAACCTACCTAGGAGCAGCAGCCGATGGGTCGCTCTGTATATCTGTTTGTCTTTCTGGAGCTGCTTCTCTATCTTTTTGTTTGCTTCTCTCTGTGCCTTCTCCTCATTTCGCTGGTCTTCCGTCTTACTGTTGCCCAAACAACCCATCTTCCCACAAAAAAAAAGAAAGTTCTTGTTTTTTGGGGGGGTGGGTAGGTGGTGTGAGGTGAGCTGAGGTTCTGGGGTGGTGTGGAGTGTCTTGATATGAGAAGAAGAATCAAATTACACAGATTGGATCTGAAGGTCCAAAAATCAGAACACCTCGACTGAGGACCCTGACATCTGTGCGGACAGGTAGAAGACCCTGGAATAAGACTTAGAGGACAGAGGATGGGTGGGGGTGAAGGAGAAGAAGGGGGTGGGTGGGTGGATGGAAAGGGGGGATAAGGACAGATCCTGGAAGAGGGGAGAATATTAAAGCTGTGGGTGAAGATCAGTAGAGGAAGGGTTTGGAGAGCTGCTGAAAACACCAAGGCCGGCCTACACACACACACACACACACGGCCCAGTCCTGTCAACCAACAATATCCTCCAGTCCTGATCCCCAATCAGCATCCACCGCGTTCTCCCCTTCCTCCGTTCCCTCTGGTCTCGGGTTCTCTCTCGGGTTCTCCGTTCCCACGACGCGTTATCTAGAACCTTTCCCGTCGAGGATCCATGGTCGGTTCCCCCAAAAAACGACGTCCGTAGCCACCCATGAAGAACTCCCTTGTAGCCTTATGTATATTCTATAATTATTATTTTTATTATTTATTATTATTATAAGAGAAGAAAAAAGGGGCGGCTATTTAAAAAAAATTAAAAAAATAAATATTTCCACCAAAATGACGGCATTCCGCCTCTCGCCTTGGCCCACATCAACCTTTCAGGAATCAAAAAATAATAATCATGATAAAAAAATAAAAATAAAGAATAAATAAAAAAATCTCGTGGTTTCGTCTCTCCTCTCGTTTCCAAGCTGATCGCTGGCCCAAAAAATCAGGAAAAAGGCCCTTTTTCTCCTCTTCTCCCTCTCCTCTCTGGCTGTGTGCGTCTTTTAGGGGAGAAATTTTTAAAAATTATATATAGGGATATATAAATATGTAGGTTCTCCAAGAAATGGGTTCTATTTACCGGTTCTGGGAGAGAGAGAGCTCGGTCCGGCTGCTGTCAGGCTGCTCTTTTGTGCCCCCCTCCCTCCCCTTTTTTGAAATCGGGCATGTGCATTTAGGTTAGATCCAATAATAATAATAATGATTATTATTATTATAAATAACAATAATTTTAAAAAATCCTCCTCGAAACGGGTGCGACCCGAGATCCTCCGGCCCCTTTCGTTTTCTTTTTTCTTTTTTTTCTCTCTCTCTCTCTGTCTCTCTCTCTCTCTCTCTCTCGCTCTCTCTCTCCTGATAGCGTTCAGGAGATGGGTGGGGCAAACCGCTCTCATTGAAGCCCGGGGTCACGTGACTGACAGAAGAAAAAAAACGTCAGCAACAAAGTGGCGAATCTGCCGAAAAGAGAAAATTCGAATGCTACAGTTAGCTTTAGCTTCTGTGGTAAACATAGCTTAGCTTTACCTTATCTCTGGCTTTTGTTTAATGTGAAATAAGGACAGAAGGTACGACTTTATAATTACAGTAATAGTAACTCTCAGGTTTAAGGGCAAAACGAGTGTTTTTAAAAGAGGGACATTTCTCTGGTAAACATAGCTTAGCTTTAGCTTATCTGGTAATTATAGCTTAGTTTAGCTTAGCTTTAGCTTCTCGCCCGGGATTTCGCCGTTCCACCTTAAAAGGCGCGGCCGGTGCCAGTCTGGCGTTCCTTTTAAGGTGGAACGGTGAAATTCAGGAGCAAGAAGCTAAAACTAAGCTATGTTTACCAGAGATGTGTTCCACCTTTAAAAACGCCCTTTTACTTTTAAATCCGGGAGTAACTTTTTATTATTATTATAAAGTCAGACCTTCTTTTTTTCACAATAAAAACTCCCTGATTGCAAGTTTGATCATTACTTCTAAGAGAAATACAAGATAAATAAAGTAGCGTTAAGCTAAGCTAACCAGAGAAGTGTCTCTTTAAAACACTTACCTTTAAACCTGTGTTACTATTATTATTGTTATTATTATTATTATAAAGTCAGACCTTCTTTATTTCACAATAAACAAGCTCATTTAGTGCAAGTGTACTCACTACTTTAAGAGTAATACAAAAAAAGAAAGTAACATGAGGCTAAGTTATGTTTACTGTAGAAGTGCCTCTCATTTTAGCTTTAAACCCGAGATATTGTCTTTTATTTCATAATAAACAACCTGCTTACAAGTTTAATCAAAAGAACTAGAAGAAAAATCGAAATCTGAAAGCAGCATAAAGCTAAATAGCTAAGCTAATCATCCCTCTGCACTAGACATAACTGTTATATTTTCAAAACTATTAAATCATATAAAGTAATAATCTAGACGATCATTCTTTATATCGCAATAAACAAAACCTCCCCGACAGCAAGTTTAATTGCAACTTGAAGAGAACAAAAAAAAAAAAATAAAGTAGCAGTAAGCTAAGCTAAGCTATGTTTACCAGAGAAGTGCCCCTTTCAAAAACTCGTTTTATCTTTTAAACATGAGTTAAATGATTATTATAAAGTCGGTCCTTTTTTATTTCACAAAATCACTACAAAACTACAAGAAAATAAAATAACATGAAGCTAAGCTAAGCTATGTTTACCAGCGGAAATGCCTCTTTAATAACACTTTTTAGCTCTAAAACCTGAAGTATGATCAAGTCAGTCCTTTATTTCACAATAAAAACCTTCCTGCCTGTTTAATCGCTATTTCAGCGACCAACTGATTAAACACAACTACAAGAAAAATTAAGCAGCGTCTCTCCGGAGTAGAAATATGTTATACTATAAATATGAACATTTTAATCATTTCCAGGTAAAAACAAAGCTTCTTCCTCACATTTAAATCTGATCCAATTTGTCAACACTGTGGAATCAATATAAATGTTGTATATTTGCAGTATTCACAACTAGTAAGCTGGACAGTAGGATCTGCAAAAGATGCAAAGCGATATA
>JBBPCX010031572.1:0-11321 GCA_037974365.1 Hydrocynus forskahlii | reverse complement strand
GACCACAGATATAGAATATTACTAGCCTGACCACAGCCATAGAATGTTATTAGACTGACCACAGCCATAGAATGTTACTAGCCTGACCACAGATATAGAATATTACTAGCCTGACCACAGCCATAGAATGTTATTAGACTGACCACAGCCATAGAATGTTACTAGACTGACCACAGACATAGAATATTACTAGACTAGATAATTGACATAGAATCTTACTAGACTGGATGACCAGCTGCATTGGACATCGACGTTGCCACCATATTGCGAGAGGCACTGCTGTGGAGTGAAGTAGTGGATAAAGATGCCTCACGCACGTTCCGCATGGGGCTGTACGCTCCAAACCAAATCCCAAGGGATTACATTTCATAGGTAAGGCTGAACAATTGTTTAGAATATATTTGGCCGTTTTAAAATCCCATTTTACCCCCTTAAAAACCCATGCCAGGGTTTGTCATTCGTCACATTTTGAGAAAACTGTATTGTGATGTGTGCCGTGCTAGTTTGGTAACAGATGCTGAACCGACATCATATGGTCAAAGCTGGCACTCGCTGTCATTAAAACACAGAGGTTTAATGATTCCTTCTGAGTGGACAGTCAAGGTGGTTAAAGTAGTGGAGTGTGTTATCCGATAGTCAACATCAGGGCAAGCAGTCAGTGTATCTTTGATTGATTAGATGTTTCGGGCCACAGTTTGGAATTGACAACCACCAATTTATGTTTGTCTTTAGTTGTGTTGGTCTTCCACAAACTAAGGCTGCATCACACTCCAAGAGTAAACACTTAGAGTGGCAACCCATGGAAAAAGCTGTGTAAGGCTGTACTGTTACAAGGATTTTAGTTCCTGTCCTGTATATATTTAATACCGAGCCACTATAGTGATAACACAGTAGGGCATTAACGACTTCAGATTTTTTCAGGTCGACTTACCTGTCAACAATGTCGAAGTCGAATTGACTAGTCGTTTGATGATGTCACAAAGACGCAGTAGAGGAACACAGGAGTAGAGCTGAAGATCTTTGCCCGGTTCGGGCTTAATTTCTATCATTTTACACGGCCTCGGGCCGAGCTCGGGCTTGCGCGGTAAATGAACGGTCAGGTCAGTGCCGGCGTCAAGGGGGGGGCACTCGAAGGCATTGCCCCCCCTTGTGAGTCACCACGCCCCACTACACACTCTAACTTCCAAGTGGCCTATAGCCTACGTTAGTCATGAATAAATGATGTTAAAAATGTATCAATGACTCATTCTTGACAATAGGCAAAAGAGCTGTGTGCGTGCGCACCTTTGAGTAATGTCGGGCTGTAAACGGGTTCAGGCTTTTAAAAAGAGAAAGGAATCAGTGAAATGTTTTCATAAATTATTTCTTAAGCCCATGTGTATACAATAAAATGTTTGTATTTTTAGTCACAGAGTCTTATTGTGTTTTCATCAGAAAACCACGTCTACCCATATTAGTTTACATGATTCTTTCGCCACTCGCAGTATGGCGGACACACTGACGTATCGTGTGAACACAGAACACAGAATGCGGCATCTACCCTGCATGTCTACGCATTTGGGAGCCAAAGGAGCCAGATCTTCTTAGTGATATGATCCAATTCATAAAAAATAGCCGGAATTCCCATAACTAATCACGGGATGGTGTAGTAGGAGCAGAAGATTCGGGCTGAGCGTATCTGCACATTATGAGATGTTACTTTGTACTTGTATTTTAAATTCTCTTGGTTTTGAGAGACGATCGCCATTGGCAATTGAAATGAAAAAAGGAGTCGTAAAATAAAAAATCTAGTCGCACTAGCGACCATTTTAGTCTCCATCTGGAGCCCTGCCTCTCCTGAACAGCAGCATCAGGTGATGCTGGGGCCTGGTCCTTATAGCAAGCTGAAGTTGTTCTCTGCCAAGTGCAGACCGTCTGGGAGGTCAGTTACTATGTCATTTCATTATAGTGTGTCTGGAGTAATTGTGGGTGTACTCAGTCTGTAGACTCATCCACATGTGTTGGGGTGGGGGTCCTCAAGAAGACCCCATACCTATTGATCAGTCCTGCAACCAACAAACCCTGTCTAACTGTCAAGAAAAATCAGCCATGTTTGTTTTTTCTGTTCACCTAGTAGGCATAGGAATTACTGTACTTGCTAGCATATTCCACACTGTTACAGCCTCATTCAGGATGTTAGAATCAATCTTATTAGGCTGTAGAAGTTGCTGTAGCTCTGACAGATTGGCTAAATAAGTAGAAAAGTGACTGGCAAACCTGCTGTATATTTTGTCAATTTCCATTTTAGGATGGTCATTATTCATTCAGCCAGTTTTGATATCCTAGTTTTTCACAGAAAGCCTGCCTTATTTATGATGTTGACATTGGTCAATTTATATGTAAATTAGCTCTAAAAGCATTCTAGTTAACAACTGTCAAGTGAAGAGCACAGAGAGATGACTCTGCCTATAGGGGGAGCTGTAGGTTAAGGCAAAAAAAGTGAGCATAAGTTGAAGAACCTACTTTGGCAGTAAGAGGAATGTTTGGTGCAGATTATAAAACCTTATTTTGTTCCGAATTTTGTTCCGTCCTATTGTTGTTATTTTTTTAACCTTAAGGCATGTGTAGTTCAAATGACGAAACCGGCTAGTAATGCTGTCAAAATCTCTGATTCCAGTTAGTTTTATTCAATCCATACTTCTGCTGCTCTAATTCCCTGCTGATTCTGATCATGCATCCCTTATAGATAGTATTGGTTTTCAGCATCACTATAGATGACACAAAATGTATGCACAAACATTTGTAAAATGTTTGTATTCGTAAGTTAGTATGTTTTTATATTCTTGACTTAATCTCAAGCCAAGCTGATTTCATAGTAGCCCTGTCGTATTTAATGAAGTGAAGTGACAGGTGAAGTGAAGCACATTCAAGTGGTACCTGTCAAGAGGTAGAATATATTAGGCAACAAGTGAAAAGTCAGTTCTTGCAGTGTTTGAAGCAGGAAAAAGAGACAGACGCAAGGCTAGACGACAGGGTCAGAGCATCTCTGAAATAAGTCTTCTGAGGTGTTCCTGATATGCAGTGGATAGTACCTACCAAAAGTGGTCCAAGGAAGGACAACTGGTAAACCGGCAACAGGGCCATAGGCATCCATACTGCATATGGGGATCAGTCAGAGTGCCCTTGATGACCCCTGTCTACCACTAAGCAAGTCCACAACAGATATGTGTACTTCAGAGCTGGACAATGGAGAAATGGAAGGTGGTGGTCTGGCCTGATGAATCTCTCTCTCTCTTTTTTAAACATGTGGATGGCTGCATGTTTGTGCATCGCTTACTTCGAAAAAGGTGGTGCCAGGATGCACCATGGGTAGAAGGAAAGCTGGTGGTGGCAGTGTGATGCGCCAGGCAATCTTCTGTTGGGAAATCTTGGGCCCTGCCGTTCATGCGGAGGCTACTTTGCACATACCTGCCTAAATGTGGTTGCAGACCAAGTACACCCCTTCATTGCAGCAGCCTCCTTCAGTAGAATAATAAAATAACCCTGACACTCTCCAATATTGTTCAGGAGTGATTTGAGGAGCATGACAAATCTCAATCTGGCAGAACATCTGTGTGATGTGCTGTATAGTCACCATCTTCAAGAAATAGCTGACCTGGTGATTATCACTAATTTCGATTTGCCAATTTTTAAAAAAATCAGTCAATTTGCCACTCTACCAGTGTTATGATTGAATGGATAAAGGGTTGCAAAACATATAGTTTATTCAATATTGTTATATTAGGCTTTGCAGAAAACTACAATTTACACAGTTTTTACCCCATATGTAGTCAGTCAGCCAAGACATGTTTGGAGTTCAATGTTTGCTTCTTTAGAGTAGAACTAACATTGCAAACAAACACAAAGTCAGCAGTCACCCCAATCTTTTGGGTGTTAATTGTCATGCCATGTCCTGAATCACATCCATTTATCTTTGCCACCTTAAAAAAATAGTTGAATGGGGTTTGAGTGGAAGGCTTTCTGGAAGGCTTTCCACAAGATTTTGTAGTGTTTCTGTGGGAATTTGTACATCATATATGAGGTCAGACACTGATGTTGAACAAGAAGGCCTGGCTTACAGTGTCCGTTCCAGTTCATCCCAAAGGTGTTGGATGGGGTTGAGGTCAGGGCTCTGTGCGGGCCGGTCAAGTTCTTTCACACTGAACTCATCCAACCTTGTTTGAATGGACCTTGCTTTGTGCACTGAGGTACAGTCATGCTGGAATAGAAAAGGTTCTTCCCAAACTGTGTCCACAAAGCTAGAAGCATGATGTTGTCCAAAATGTCTTGGTATGCTCAAGCATTAAGATTGTCCTTCACTGGAAGTAAAGGGCCATGCCCAAACCATGAAAAACAGGTATGTCCCAATACTTTTGTTCATGTAGTGTATATTAATCTTAAAGGCACAGCACAAAAACGGGTTGTTTTAATTAGAAGAGATAAAGAGAAGTTTGAAAATGCTTGTGTAAGCACTTGGAGAATTAAAGCACAGTTATCATAGGTGAGCCTTGGGAAAAACAACCAGAATTTGAGGTAGGTCCTTCAACTTCATTCTAGGTGGGTTTTAGAAACTGTGTCAAGAAAAATTATAAATCTAAAATTTTGAATAAGGTGAGGTAATACTGTTTTGTCATTACATTAGTTGTACCTGTGGTCTGCATTTGCTGTCATTATTTTATCACTGTTCTACAGACGTTGTCTTTTTGTGACTACCTAACAATTTGATGCAATTCTAGGCTATTGTGAAGACTTATGCATGCTATGCTAATTGGTGAAAATGAGATTTCTTTGCTTGTTAGTTACATTTAGCATTGTGGCTGTAGTGCCAAACTAGAAACACGAACTTCATGCACCAAGCATGGCTCATCATCTACATTTGGGATGGGAGGGATAGGTTTTTTGTCAAACTGCCGCTTTAAATAAATGAAAACCTTATATTATCTAATGTTATTATGCATAATTTTTGTCTGACTGACATTTGGCTATTCCTTTAATGGAATTGCCATTCGATTATGCTTTCCAGTTCTGAAATGCCAAAGGCACTGCACATGGTGTGTGTTTGCCCTTCTGTATCACAGCTCATTCAGCCCATTACTTTCCAGGTACACAGTGATGTCTCCTCGATGTCTGGCTGTGTTCTGGAAGATTGCTTTATTTAGCTTTTCACACTGCAATTTCACAGAATGGTGTTGGAACTACACCATGAGAGTGCTGTTGAACAAATTAAAGGAAAAACCAACATAAAATGACATGGTGATGAGCCACCATAAACTGGTAGAACAGCTTTAATGCACGTTAACGTATACAGTAAACCTCCACTTTAACGCGGACCGGTAGTCGCGGTTTCAGTCCAAAGCAGATTATTCCTGAGAACCGAACTACTAATGCACTAACGTGGAAACTGTGGATATCGTCAGCATTTATTTATTTATTTTTTTACTTTTGTCATGTCCTGGCCTAGTCCGCCACGCCCCCTCGTCCTCGTGCTGGGTTGCTAAGCACCACACCCAAACATAAACCCTGCACAAGGACGAGGGGGTGTAGCAGACGAGGCCCGGACGTCCCCCGTGGAGCGTCTCGAGTGTTTTTGTGTTGTTCGTTTTGTTCTTTTTAAAGCCCTGTATTTTTATTACAGTAAATTAAATGAGTTTATTACTGTGTTTTCCTGCTTATACTAAAGAAAACGACAGTGCATACCAAAGAAAATGCCCGTGCATGAATTACTGTACAGTCTATTTTACATTCTAGCACTGCGGGGTTCAGGTTAAACTGTACAGTACAAATACGGCTTTACCTTTACATTTTCTTCCAGGGTAGTGTATTAAGCTGAGTTTAAAATTAAATGACAGTGTTTTGGGCTCATATTTGGGGGCATATTTAGGGTTTACACTATACAAAAAGGCATTTTTAGGCACACATCACAACACGGTTTATCTCTATACGCGGGTGCTCTTGGAACGTATCGCGGGGGTTTACTGTACTCTATATTGGTGAAAACTGTTCTTCCAGTCTTCCAGAAGGTGTTTCCTCAAGAGATGTGTTGCTGATGATGGTATAGAGCAGTGTCAGACATTTCAGTCCAGAATGTTCCAAAGGTGTTCAGTATGGTTGAAATCTGGTGACCACCTCGTGCCCTGTGATTGGGGCGTTCCGGGATGCCTTGATCAAAGAGTTTAATAAGTTAAAGATAATCAAATGATCTTATAGTGAGGTGTCTGCACAGTGATCACCAACCCTCTTAAAATAGATGTACTTTCTTGCAGATTTTGGTTGAATCCTAAATTGAAAATGCCCACCCAACCTAACACTCATTCATCTTTTCAGCCAATAAAGGACTTTTGATGAAGATACTTGGCAGGAGCTGTTATATTGGATTGTGTTTTGAACCTAGTGCTCCATGACCAGATTTTGTAACCAGGGCAGAAGTGACTCAAAGTGTGCTAGCACAATCCCTCACAACAAGGTTTACACCTTAAATTACCTGAGCTAAGTCTACGCTGTACAGTTTTTCCCTGATTTTCCACTTGCTGGCAGTTTTTGGAAATGGCTGTGAAAAGCAAGTCTGCAATCGCTCCAACCTTGCAAGTTGGCTCTTGATTATTTCATGCAAGTTGTTGTCAACGCCATCTGAGAAGCTCGCCAATATCTTGCAGATGCCCAGCAGATGTCTAGCGTGCTAAATGTCTGGACGACTTGGATCGCCTGTTTCTTGCTGACCTTTCCTTTGTAACTTCTTGCGTGTTTTCATGGAGACCAGATGGACTCGTTGGGAATTCCTCCTAGTGAAAGATCTTGAAATATGTGATCTGCTGTCACAGCTCAGTCATGTAGTGTACAAATCGCAATTACTTCGAGGTTCCCAATTACGTGTCTCCCCAGATACCACAGCACAGCTTCAGAGGTCTTGTGAAGTCCATACCTTAATGTGTCAGGGCTGTTTTAGTGGTGCAAGTGGGACCTTTATAAGCTGGTGGTTTAAATGTTGAGGCTGATCCATGTGTGGCTGTCCTCAAATGATACCTGCTCACTGGTGCACAGGTAGTTCGGACCATTGATAGTGTGTTTGTGTGTATGTACACACTATACACAAGGTAACACATGACAGGTAGAACATGCTTTGGTCATCATTTCCTATTTCCATAGCAATAACTTCTGTGTATTTTGACAGCAACCTGATATTTATCAAGATTCTGAAGTTTATGTAATATTACCGTTGCATGTCACAGAATTCACATCTTTATACTCATATTATTCTTTTAATTACTTTCTACACAGTTTGACACTTTGATAGCTAGTCCGACTAAAGTCCAGCCTCCACATAGTAGTTATTGTGTCCTTGAGCAAGACACTTAACCCTCAGTTGCTCCCGGAGGACTGTAATAGGGTTTTGTTTTAATGCATTGGTTTAGCCAAGTCTCCCCAAATAGTTTGCCGTATTTGACACAGCTTCTTTTCGCTTCATGTCATTTTTAATATATAATTTTTTACAGTTAACCCTGATTTTTTACAGTGTTAATTTATAAAGTTTTCCACTGACTCTACTTTGGAATTGTTCATAAACATTAGAAACAAAGTTTGTATTTGTAGCTAAAATGTGTTGCTGGTTTAGAGTTCAAATAAATGTTCAAATTATTCTCTTACAGAGTGCAGTACGTGTATTGGATTCTTGTCAGTCAGGCAACGACAAACAGAAAGAAGCTGAATTTATGAAGCAATTATAAAACATTCTTGAAAAGTCCCTTAATCCCCCAAGCCTTCTATAGGGGGCGCCGCTGGATGAAGTGTCAGGAATTTTTTGCTAATGAATGGAGAAGTGAATGATGCTGGTGTATTTCCTGCTTCATTATACACAATGACTCTCCATGGGGTTGCTGAAATGGTGTGTGTTCTGCATGCATTCTCAGTTGGGGAAGAAGGCAAGAGGGAGAAATTTAATTAAGGGCAGTGAGACAGAGGTGTGTGTAGACACACACCTGAAGGGTCCCTCCATCCCTCTCGTAAAGTTTCTTCTCAGTGAGACAGAGATGACAAATGTGTGGATGGACAGGGAGTTCATTATATGGCCCTGAAGAAACTGAGGGAGAGAGAAAGGGAGAGGAGGGGGGAGGAGTTATTTTCCTTGTCAAAGATATGGCTGTATTCTTGTTTATTTTTACTCGTTATTTTAAGAATGCATGTAAAAATAGTTTTTTTAAACTGAGACCGTTTAAGCCAGCTGGGTGATGTTGGCTTGCAGTTTGGATGATGCTAAATGGAGGGGGATGAAGCTTCCATTGCTTGTTAAAATTAGAGTTTTAAAAAAGCAGACCTCGAACAACAACTTGCTTTGGTTTCAGCCTTAACCTCAAAACCACAGGTGAAGTGAGTAATACTGATTACAACATCAGCAAGTTATGTAGTATGAACTGCACAGCGATCTGATAACTCTGAAAGTTATGTAGTATGTCCAAGTCATTAAGTGTATCATGCAAGTGTATTATGCAGTACGCTACTCTGGAAGCATCAGTCTTTGTTATATTCCTCCACTCATTCGGATTCCTCCTTTGTCACTGTAGTAGTTATTATGAGCTTTTTTGTAGATTTCTCAAATCAGAATTTGAACAATACAGGCCTACTTTTAGTCTGAATACACACCGCATTAGCTGCAGACATTTAAACCATGGACAGATAAAACAGATAAACAGACTGTGTCTATACAGTGGGACCTCTCAAGGGGTGAGCTATATTAGGCAGCAAGTGAACCGTCGGTTCTTAAAGTTGATGTGTTGCAAACATAAAAAAAATGAGGAAGCATTGTTATGTGAGTGGCTTTGACAGAGGGCCCATTTGTGATGGCTAGACAACTGGGTCAGAGCATCTCTACTGCAGTGGTTAATACCCACCAAAAGTAGTCCATGGAAGTACAATCGGTGAACCAGGGGATAGGGTCATGGGTGCGCAGAGCCCATTAATGCATGTGGAGAGTAAAGACTATCCCAGCTGCTCCAATCCCACAGAAGAGCTGCTGTAGCTCAGGTTATTGAAGGAATTAATGCTGGTTGTGATACAAAGATGTCAGAACACACAATGCATTGCAGGTTGCTGCATAGCCACATGCTCGTCATAGTACCTCTGACTCTTGTCTGCTGCCAGACCATGAAGCAATGTAAAATGGTGGCCTGGTCTGATTAATCATCCTTCCCCATCCATGTGCGTAGCTGGGTTTATAAGTGTCACTTCCTTGGGAAGAGATGGCACCAGGGTACACCAAAGGAAGAAAGCAAGCTGGCAGAGGCAGTGTGATGCTCTAGACAGTGTTCAGGAATGGTTTCATGGAGGCCCAACCTTGCAGCTTGCTGATAATGTCTTGGTACCCAATACCACAGCACACACTTTAGACGTCTTGTGAAGTTTTAAAGAGTCACTTCTTTCCAACACATATAATCTTGTCCAATATGTGTGTCCGTTAGCTGATGTAAAAGATTTGGCTGCTCTTTTATTGTTCTGTTCTGTGACGTTGCATTAGTGGCAGTTCGAAAAGATTTATGAATTGAAGCACCCAGACTTCATCCTTATACCATCACATAATTTTCTTCAAGTAGCTCACATTATACCACTAACGCTCGGAGAGTGAAGTCTGCTTCAAGTCACACGAAGGGCTACTGAATCTCTAAAGAAACCGCAGCTAACGCAACATTGTTGAACAGCTCAACTTACTTTAAAGAGAGCATGAAGTGCCAAGTCTGTTACGTCAGCTAAAAAAAATGACTTGGCTGATAAATTGTGCTGTGTTATGGGGAGAGAGGGCCATTCCACGCCTCCAGAGATTGTTAGGCCAATTATGCTCTCTTGAACTTCCAGCCTCATCTAACTGTACCATCACTGGGGATTGTAGGAACAACTCTATCACTTCTGGTTGAATATCCATTTAAATGCTGGAGTCAGCTAAAGGCCAAGACTTTTCAAGATGCCTTTACTGTTGATGCCAATTAAGCAGTGGAGACCATATTCACTGTGACTCACTTGAATGTGTTTTGGTTACAGGTATCAAAAGCTGTGGAAGAGTTACGTGAAGTTGCGGCACTTGCTGGCCAACAGTCCGAAGGTAAAGCAGATCGACAAGCAGAAGCTAACGCAAAGAGAGGTACGTACACCTGTAAAATGTCACAAACGCACACAGCAAAATAGCTGGGCCACTCAATTAGTCTGCTCCAAAGCCACTAAAAGCTTTAGTGACCTGGTGAAATTCTCAGGCACAAACAAGCTTGGACTTGAGGCCCAGTGCTGCTTGTGTGCACACAGTCTCACACTTAGTATCTCAGTTAATTTCATTATTGAACGTTGCTCAGTGTGTCAGAACATTGCCAGCTGCAATCACGGTCATATAATACATTGTTGGAATCTCTTTTAAGGCACAAGTGATGGCCTAAATATGTTTTGATAGTAAGAATCCATTATACAGAGAAAAGACTGGGATTAGGACTAGCTGATTAATGATGGTTATGCGTGATGAGTAATAGATCAGTTTTTTAAACAATTTCTAGTAGTGGGCAGCTTTAAAGTTATCCTAAAGTAAAGTTGTGTGCAAACATTTAGGTGCCCCTGACCAAATGAAATGTTTAGTTTTATGAAATGAGTATATCCTCTAAAGAGAACACACTTCTGCCCATTTTGGTACACAGTAGCATATCATTTGGAAGATGGAAGATTTGTTCACCCTGTGAGTCTTGTTTCCCCCCAAGGTTTCTTCCTCCTGTTTTGGAGGAAATTTGGTTGGCACAGTGGTGCAGTGAGTAGTGCTGTAGTACCATACCTTATGCATGCCAGTGTCTACGTGAGTTACTCCGATTTCCTCCCACAGTCCAAAGACATGCAGATCAGGCATACTGGAGATACTCGATTGCTCAGAAGTAGGTGTTTGTGCAGGAGTGTGTTTGACTGTGTGTCTGCCCTGGGATGGACTGTCTACCTGTTCAGTGTGCCTTGTGACCCAAGACCACTGGGATAGGCTCCGGCAATGCCTGCAGCCCTGGATAAGCATAGATGGCTCAGAAAAGAATTAATTGAATTTAATAAAAAAATGTTGGCTATCCAGATTTTGGCACCATTTGTTATATTTAGGTCGCTATCCTTAACTAACAATATTTAATTCAATTCAGTTCAGTTTTATTTATATAGCGCTTTTCATAACCAATTCTGTCATAAAACAGCTTTACAGAATCCAGGTCCAAGCCCCTAGTGAGCAGGCCAAAAAAAAAAAAAGTCCCTAAAGCTGGAGGAAGAAACCTCAGCCGTGGCCAAACGTCACAGCTTTTTTTGTGGCT